>RJWK010063743.1:0-12481 GCA_004363435.1 Platanista minor | reverse complement strand
AAAAAAAAAAAAAAAAGCTCCTTCATCTGTGTCCAGACCGCTGCAATTTCCAGAGCTCTCGGGAGAAGACGGCCCAAGGGGAATCCTCGTTAACTTGCTTTCTCTCTCCCCTACAATTCTTCTTACATCATAGCCTTCTCATAACTAATAGAAAATAATAATGCTGCTCTAGCACTACCAGATGTGCACTAAAACCGTTTATTTATTTATTTTTTAACTACAGAACTGAGATACATGGAAGGCAAAATGCACAGCACAGGTTATGGATAAGATAGGCATTTACATGTATCTTACTTTTGAACAGGAAGTGTCATGAGGTCTCGATCCAAGAAGAGCCTCAGAAGGAAGTCATGAACTTCTCCGACGGTTTCAGGGCCTCCCATGTTCAGCATTAATATTCCGGTTTTCGGTTTCCTACATAAATCAAAAGGCAACAGTTGATTTGTAACACTTCTAGGGTAGAATTTTGTTTCTGCTAGCAAACTCTCATCTAATCTGTTCAATGCAGAGATGAAAAGCTACAGATCTCTTCACGGCCATCACAGTGAACACACGAGGCCTCCAGCGCTGCACAGTCCAAGGTCCCAGCTCAGACTCTGACCTTCACCTCCTAGCTCCATCCCTGTCCCTGGACTTTCCCTGGGCTCCAAATATTCCTCTATTAAACTGTCAGCCCTGAACAAAGATCCCATTCTTTGGGGACTGAGGGTCAAGGTGTAAACATAAAATTGTCCTGAGGCTGAAACACTTGTTCACATGACTGCCTCGTGCCTACACAGGTTACCTGATCTCTCCAGGCTTAAGTTTCCTCATCTGTAAAACAGAGTCCACCAATTACCTCAAAAAGTTATTTTGAGAATTAAGTGCATAATGTACTTATTCAGCGTAAGCTGGCACAGACAGTAGGTTCTATTCTACACAGAGGAGCCGTGGGTTTCCCTATCATTTTAAACCTCCCCAGTAAACTACTAGCCCATTTCTCACGCCCTTATTTACTCCCTTCTCTGTAGTTAATTATTAAATTATTAATGGCTTAAATTATTTCTTGCTACTCTGCTTCCTTCTCCAGAACCTGCCTTTACTCCTGTTCAGTGTCCCCTGCTGTGATAAACTACATTGCTCACTTTACACTCACCTCGCCATCCTTCAGCTAAAACCCACTACTTAGGTAAAATTCCTGTGAAACACTGTTCTGAATTATTCAAATTAGTCCCAGGCTAAAGAATCAACCACTGGATGAGCAAAAGGAAACAAAAAGAAAGTCAAGCAGCTTCTGGGAAATTTTTTTTAAAAAGGACTATGCAAAAATGTAAACTTATGAATTCCAGAGCAGCTCTGAGGCCTGCACCGCCGAAGTGAGCCAGGCCAGGATGAGTTCTCTATTCCTAAACCAGCCAGGGGGCAAGATGGAGCCCGAGCAGGACCAAGTGTCTCCCCTGAGCTTCAGGGAGCCACCAGAAGACCATGACCCTGGTCGGAACCGCAAGGTCAAAGCGTGAGATGGGCGTGTGGAGGACTGCGGGCCTGTCTTTCCCCATGTGACAGGAGTGAAAGAGGCTGCCGGTGGGGAAAAGAAAGGCCAAGGAGTGTTTCTTCCACGCATCCTTCTTCTTTTTGTGCACTGTAAACATTTAGATACGATTCACATGCCATGACACCTGCCATTTTAAACTGTACGATTTGGTGGTTTTTAATATATGCACAAGGTTAGGCAACCATTACAGCTATCTAATTCCTAACCATATTCCTCGGCCCCTGAAACCCCACTTATCCGTTACAGCCATTCCCCATTCTCCCTCTGCCTCACCCCCGGCAACCACTAATCTACTTTCTGGGCCTATGGATTTGCCTGTTCACAGAAATAGAATCATAATATGTGGCCTTCTGTGTCTGGTTTCTTTCACTTAGCATAAAATTTGCAAGGCTCATCCATATTGTAGTATGAATCAGTACTTCCTTCCCTTTCACGGCTGAATAATATTCCATCGTATGGGTATCCTCTCCATTCACTCTTGATAAAGCAGCCGAGGAACAAGCAGCCTGACGTTGATTGAAAACACCATTATTACAAATGCGGAGGGGTCTACTTTCTAAATCTCCTACCTCAAGACCACCTCTAGCTAATGCAGTGACTACAGCAATCCTGCTGAGATGGGTCACGTTTGGAAGATTGCTCTTAAAGTGTTCTAAAGCTAATGATATCGTGATGACATTTTAATTGTAATTTTTAAAAAATGTTAATAATGTTTGGCAATAATTTTAGGCAACAGAGTGTGTCAAATTTATACAAGTAGAAACCATTTTCTTGATCAAACATAGTATAGGTGGATGAAGCAGAAATCTGAATTCTCAGCCTAAGTTTTCAAAATAAGAACCAATTCCTGGGGAAAGGGAAGCACTGCATTACAATGAACTCAGGGATTTTCTAATTTAGACCCCATTATATAGATTAACTTAGACCCCATTATATAGATTAACCAAGTTCACTTTTCACATCATTGTCTTAGGCCAGGGTTTCTTGACCTCAGCACTGCTGACATTGGGGGCTGGATAATCCTTTGTTGTGGGACTGTCTTGTGCTTTGTAGGAGGTTTAGCGGCAACCTTGGCCTCTACTTACTAGATGGCAATAGCACACATCCTACCCCAGCTGTGACAACCAAAAATGTCTCCAGACATTGCCAAATATGTCCCAGGGACAAAAATGATCCCCCATCCCACCCTCTGTTCAGAACCACTGTGTTAGAGGAAAGGGGTTTAATCTCTTTTTACTAAACCAAGCAACCACTTTGAAGTTGTTGTTCCATAACT
This sequence comes from Platanista minor, assembly GCA_004363435.1. Taxonomy (NCBI): domain Eukaryota; kingdom Metazoa; phylum Chordata; class Mammalia; order Artiodactyla; family Platanistidae; genus Platanista; species Platanista minor. Next base: position 9,671 of record RJWK010063743.1, on the reverse strand, counting down.
TTTCTACCCCCTCAGGCCAGAAGTCCTATCAATGAACTAACAAACTGGTGTTTTGTTTTCTTGATACCCGAAAATTCCAGATTCATTATATTGTGAAATTGTAATATTCCCTTAATCTTTCTACTTAGGCCACTGGTGTTCTGGGATTCTGTCTCTCACCCTCAAAAGCTGTGACTCACAATAAATTAAGTGCATTTTTCCATGGATTGCTGCCAGTTAACAGATTACTGGTTAAGAAACCCCACGCTAAGAGACTTACCTAAGCCACAGAGGGCATCAATGTGCAAACGGGATTTAGAACTGTTTTTCATCTATAACACCTGAGCTCAGAACAAGAGTGGTTTTAAATGGGATGTTACTCTGCCCTGCAAACCCATGTTTTGCAAACCATGTTGATCTTATACATGAAAGAAACACATGATTTGAAAATACCTAAATATGCTTGCACTTAATTCAAAACTGTGTTGTGCATGACGAATGGCGCATTAGGAAGCCCTAGTCCAACACCCCTCTATTCCCGAATGTGAACTGCAAAGCTTTAGTCAAGGGTCGCTGTCTCTTCTCCCCTCCAGACACAGAACATCTGACACCAAAGTCTGAATGGTCAAGTTCCCCTTGTTTGAATGTAAAAGCGTATACGGCAAACATATTGAAAGCTTCTCATTCGAAAAGGTTGCCACATTTTGCCATTTACATTCTTGCACTCTCAAAATATGAGGTTTTTCCTTTGAACCATTAATTGGACAAACCAAAACTTAAGTTCATCAATTAACAAAGGAACATATTAATTCTATTCTACTATATATAGTCAGCATCAAGATAAAAAACAAATCCCATCTCCAAGATGTAACTGGACAGAGGATCTATGCTGCCTCTAGAACAGGGTTTGGCAAACTCCAGTCCATGGGCCAAATTTGCCCACACACCCTCTGCCTGCTTTTGTAAATAAAGTTTTATTCGAACAGGGCTTCCCTGGTGGCTCAGTGGTTAAGAATCTGCCTGCCAATGCAGGGGACAGGGGTTCGAGCCCTGGTCCGGGAAGATCCCACATGCCACAGAGCAACTAAGCCCGTGTGCCACAACTACTGAGGCCTGCGCTCTAGAGCCCATGAGCCACAACTGCTGAAGCCCGTGTGCCTAGAGCCCGTGCTCTGCAACAAGAGAAGCCACTGCAATGAGAAGCACACGCATCGCAACAAAGAGTAGCCTCTGCTCGTTGCAACGAGAGAAAGCCCACACGCAGCAACAAAGACCCAACACAGCCAAAAATAAATAAATAAAATAAATTAATTTTCTTAAAAAAAGTTTTATTGGAACAGAGTTCCACTCATTTGTTTACGTATCACCTGGGCTGCTCTCACATTATGGTGGGGGAGGTGAATAGCAGCAAACAAGACCAAATGGCCCACAAAGCCTGAAAACATGTACCATTCAGCCCTTTGCGGACAAATTTGTAGTGTAGTATTGTCTAGAGTAGCCTGAGCACTAAGCAGCACAAGGCCTTCATCATTTCTGGCATCAGAATGACTCACAGAGACACTCACTACTTCATCATCTCTAATATTTAAAACCCAGAAATAACCTATGTGCCCCATAACATGAGATTGGATAAATAAATTAAGATTTAACAAAATACTCTTAGGCTATTAAAATTATGTAGACTTTTTATAGTTATGTGGTAGACATTAAATAAAAAGAGGAAGTTACAAAAATAATATATGTAGTATTAGCACATTTTGATAAATATATACTGAGTAAATATTAATAGACACAGGTATAGAGACAAAATACTGGGTGGTGAGATTATCAGTGATTTTTTTTTTTCCTGTCTGTATTTTCTAAAATGAACCGATTTCTTTTGTATAAATATGATATAAAGTTACTTACTAGAATTTGGGAGTCTTTTAAGATTTTTATTCAATTTTAATAATTTAATCTTAAGGCAATTTATGTTGTTGACTTTTGCCACTAGGATAACATAGTAATGAAATAATTTTTCTCCCAGGGTTCCACATGCAATCAGTTCTTCAGTTTACACCACATACTTACCCCAAACCCTAAATACTTAAAGCACTTTGTACTGCGGCTGAGGTGAGAAGAGAGGGACCGTGGGGGGCAAGGAGGAGTGGCGTCCTGCTAGGCATGCCCCCAGAATGGAGACAGTGTCTGTGCTTCCTGTCTCCCTTCCCACATGCGGTTTTTCAGAAGGCCTGAGAGTCGAAGGAGATGATTTGGGACCCTGCCCTACTGCCCTATCCCCAACAAACCTCAGTTCACTAAGTGCTCCATCATCGTACCCAGGATCACACAATGAAAAGTAACAAACACAAAATATGACTATTTTCAAAGCTATAAAGCTCTCGTAGAACATCTGGTCTACCAGAAAGGTCAAGGCGTTAATAGTTCACAGCTGCTTTCTTTCTTTCTCTCTGCCCGGTGTTAAAGTGCATTACTCCTATCTGTGTACTCATCTAAAAAGCGACCTTTACAGTCTTCTGTTGCCTCTGTACCAAAGGAAGACTTGAAAACAGCAGTGGCCTCTGATATTGAAGAGGACACCCAGTAGCAATGCCATGCCTGCTGACATCCACCTGCAAACAGCAGAGGTGAGGTAGGGAACGTACTTTGTTTCTTTAATAAACTGTAAATCATATTATGTCATTTACAATAATATTCACTGCATTAACAGTTTACTACAGAAATTATTGGTGGATTAGTTATTCCTTTTCCTGCACAGGAGATGTATTTCATAAGTATAATTATGTTAGGTTCATAAACATATTTCCAGCATACACATAATTTCTGTTATGGGACATATTCCAAAACAAAATTCCCACATGATTTGCAGACTGTTTGTACTCAACTCTGTGTCCTTTAACAAAAGCCCTGTGGGATTTTCATTTGTCAACCAGACCTCAATAAAGCTGGGGAAAAAATTTTAATAGAAAATGCTAAAAATCTGTCAAAATTCAAAAACACTTTTAAAGCCTTAATTGGGGGTGAAATCTATAAGTTTAACAGCTATTGAAAGGAAGCCAAGAAAATAACATACCACTCCTTACATACTGGGTTTTCCCAACACCTCTCCTCCTAGGTAGCTGGTATCCACCGGCGTTTGCATCAAGAAAGAGAAATCCTTATTAGTACCTAAAATTAGACTCATACCTGTTTCCCAGCTGAACTTGAGATCTGGGGCTTCTGGCACGTTGGGCTGTTTCTGTGGCGGCGGCTGCTGTGGCTGCACCCGACTGGCACCTCCGTGGCTGACAGGCCCTTGAGCCACCATATACCACTGTGACAAAATTAAAGTGGCAGCATGAAATGTAGCTGGAAAGTAATTGCTTTTGAAAAGGTCCTCAGAGCATAATTCCTGGATCTAAAATTTAAAGAGATGCTACAGCAGAGGTGATTTCCCCAGCATTTCACTGCAGGTGGGTGAAGGCTCTTAAGACCTCTCTGAGGGGGTGGGATGGCGTCCCCTAGGATGGCTTACAGGACTTGCATGGAGCCTTTTTAGAAGCCACACACATCTCCTCTCACTGCCTTGGCCACCGCTTTTGATATGATCCCTCATGAGATCGCTGCATGTTATGATGGCAGCATACTGCTCATATGAAAGGTGAGGAGCCTGCAGAAAAGGTTAAGAGCCACTGATTTAAGGAGTGGAAACTGGGCCAGTTTTCCACTACTTGCACAGATCTCATATCTGCCTCCTAGCCTTCTCCAATATGGTACCAGAACTAAGAACCCCAGAATCGCCCCTGGACTCTGACAAGGGCCGGGGGATGGAGGTGCTCTGCTTTCATGGGCCAATTCTGGTCCGCCTCCTACTGCACCCTGCCCCATGGGGTATGCCATCTGCATGGCCAAGGATTCATGGACCCCCAGAGTCCATGCCCCCCCATTCCTGACCAGGCTCTCAGGACCCAGGACCTCAGAATTCCCTGCCCCAAAAGCTCCACTTCCAGGGTCTGGCGCAAGCCTCTTTCCTGCATCCACCCTCCTGATGGCAGATCGCACCATCAGTATAAGCAATTCTTGATCTGAAGGGTAGCCAACTGGTGGCTGTTCATAGGGTCAAGAATGGAGCTTGAACATACATACACACTGGAGTATGCACAAGACTCTTCACCATGCTGGACAGGCCAGGAGTGGGAAGAGAAGCAAGGACGTCTGCCTGCCCGAGGCAACTATCTCAAGGCCGCGGCCTTTCTGTAGGAACTGTGAAGAGTTCAAGAGTTCACCCTTCCAGGCCGTTAGCAAGGTCTATTTGTCAGCATAGCAGAACAGAACATAATTCACGGTCTGTTAGCTTGCTGTATACGGGTCTTGTCCTGGGCACCACAAAGTTAGTTGTGGGCCTGGAGAGCCTATCTGAATCGAGGAGTCCATGGGCCATATCCAGTTATAGCATGAAGGGTATTCATCCTTAAACAACACAGAGTGAAATTAAACTGAAACCACACAGTAGGTACCCAAGATGGCAATGCAGGACAGTAGTTACTACCATGCCTCACAGTATACACACAACCTCCCTTCCCCAGGCTCAAACCAGCGGGTCTGAAACCAGCCTGAGATCAGTCTCCTTCTACCCTCCTCCTACTTCCGAGTCAAATGTGCTCTGGTGAGGAACCCGGGCTGTGGACCAATGGACCCGACTCTGAATCCAGTTCTGCCACTTACTAGTAATATAACTGGGGCTGGGTTATAATCTTTCTAAGCCTTAGTTTCCCCAGCTGTAAAATGGTGAAACCCTGCTATCTGCATCCTTGTAAAGATTACAGCAGATAAGACCAGTGAAGCACTCTTCACAGGGCCTGCCTCATATTATTGGTACCAGTATTATTTTCCTTGGTTAAGTGTCTAGAGCATAGGGACTACACCTTCTCTGATTTTTTGCTTTTTGTAATCACCTAGTAGGTCTATAAAATATAGGAGGATGATATTTCCAGGCCACTTAGATTTCCAACTATCCAGATTGTGCACATTCCCAACAGAGCCAATTATGTGAGCTTGAGCTGAATAATCCTCATTAACTCAAGGTGGAAGTGCAAAGATTGACATAAAGAACTTCAATTCCACTCACATGAAGTCTCAAACCAACTCACATCTCCTTATTTTAGACAAGTTCAATTCTGAACTGCACGATGAGATTTAACCAGGTTCTCAATCAAGCTGCGACATCTGCAATTCCTTATATAAATGAGGCTATATCAGATTCCATGGGGTATCAGAATAGAACTTTGGCATTACATAATTTGACTGCTGGTAATATAATAAGATTTCCTCCTGCAAAGTTTAAAAGGGGGTGGGGTGGGCGTGGGGAATAAGGATGAGACTAGAGTCTCCAACCAGTACATTAGTATTGCTTAGTACAGTTTGGGAGCTGGTAGCTTTTCAAGCTGCCGAAAACTATTGCCATGCCCTCTACTTACAAAATTCTCTTCTCTGAGGTTAAATACATTCTCAAAGAAGGTGATGCTCCTAATGATGGATCCTTTCTGCTCATGACATAGGGTTAACACACCCACCTCTCAAGGACTCTAAAACACTCCTCTCCCTTGATGATCTGAAGACTCTAGAAAAACAGAGTATCTCCTACCAAATGATTAGTATTAATCTAGCTAAAGGAGTTTAAAGTAATTATTCAAAGAACCAAATGAGACTCCTGAATACACTCAGCTCACAGCTTAAGAGAAGTTCGAAGGCACAGGCAGCATCGTGTGGTGTAGAGTGTGTGTTCTGGAGTTAGAGAGATCTGAGCAGAAATTCCAGATAGGACCAAACAAGCTGTGTGACAGTAATTGGTCAACTCACTGAGCTACTCCAAGCCTCACTTTTCTCATCTGTAAAATAGTGATAAGGCCAAACTTGCAGGGCTGTTGTAAAGATTAGGAAAATTTTTAAAAATCTATGTCCAGCCCCAAGAACAGTGTCTGGCACAGTGCATGAAGTAAGAACACTCAATAGTAAGGATCTGCCCACTTATGAACTAAGACCAGGTAATTCTAACCCTACTCTTGGCATGGACAACTGGTCTACCTTTGGAAGGCCTACAAACAATAAAAGCTATAAAACCAAGGGATATGCAGAAAAGATGATGTAAGAAAACAAAACTTCATTAATTCCTGGACACAACCAATAGGTGAATCATTCAAAAGTATACCTGTGACTTAAGAAGTTCATGGGTATCAAGTGATTCTCCAAAACCAAATTATTTAATATTATGGATGCTTGGGCATGGTACGTGGGAGGGTAGAAAACAAGATACACACGTACCTAATACAGGAGATGAAGATTATTTCAAAAGGTCCTTATAAACATGAGTATCATTTTAAAAATGAACAGAAATAAGGTTCTATATTATAACAATAAACACTTGGGGAGGGGAGGCTTTAAGAAAAAAATTGTTATTTTTCTAGTATGGAGCCAGAATGTTCTAATGTATTAATTTAAACACTGATATTCTTTTTTATTATTCTAGATTTGTTTTTTCCAATTACGAAAGACATATATATGCCTAACGTAAAAAATCTGGAAAGAAAACGTCACAAAGAAACAATAATTCTTTATTCTATTAACTTTCTAAAATATACGTATATACTGTATACATATATACTAGGGAGCTTCTTATTAATTCTGTACTATGCTAAAAACATAGAGTGTAAAACTTTGCTTTTCTACTGTGAGAATTCATTTTGAGAAATACTACTCAATTTTTTCTAACCCAGATGTTAATTCCTTCATATAAAACAAGTTAATTAAAGTATTATAACTACATCTAAAATCAGAGTCTGTAATTCAGGTGAACTTCAAATCTACTTCTGCTGTGGTTTCTGAATCCTTCCACTTGGTTACTTATAACCTGGACAACAAAGCATTTAAAGTTTCTCATATTGTTCTATGACCTCAACTCTAGAGCCTGTCAGACTTTCTTTACCACAGGAAGGGTCAGTGAAAGAAAAGACTAATATGATACTTCTTTCAGCCCCGTTATTGGCACTGTGCTTCCTTTTCTTAAAAGATAATGTCTTTCGTCTCCCACTGCCCTTAATGACCTGATTGTCATTGGACACTGGGTCCTTATTATTTTCCCAGCAAAGGCACCTGTAATAAGATATGGAGGTTCAAAGTGGACTCTCCACTCCTCAGTAGGTGACAGATTGATGAATTAGGGAACTTCTTAGAAAAATAAGTCAGGTCTGTGTCCAGTCATCATTCAAACATACAAATTAAGCATCTTTGTAGGTGTCAGCCTTTTACATACTAATAACTGAACATTTTGAGGTTATCTATGTATCTACTGTGTGCCAGGGACTGTGCTACAAGCTTTACCTGTATCCTGCTAATCTTCCCTGCAAGCCTATGAGGCATTACCTTCTTTTATGTTTAGCAAAGTTCAAGCTGGGGTGAATGCCTCACTCGGGGGAGGGGGGGGTCACAGGAATGCTGCAGAGCTAGTGACCCAGCCAGGTGTGACTGAACCAGCGTCCCGTCCGCTCATCCTGTAGACGCAACCTACATTCACGTCTGTATCAGAAACGTGTGGGGTTGTCCATGGGTCTTATTTCTTCTCCAAATATCTCTAGAAAATACTAGCCTGAGCTGCCCCGCGGTGGGTCCTGCTGCCAAGGACAAGTGAGCACCGGGTGATGCCAGGGGCCAGGGCAGCAGTGGGCACAGTGTGACCTCCACCACCAGAGAGGGAACCCCAGGGTAGATGCCCATGGTGATAATGAGGATAATGATGCCAACGGTACTGTCTCTGTGGCAGGCCCTTAACACACTCTGCCTCCCGAAACCACAACAATCCTGCGACTATCATTATTCTTATTTTACAGATAAGAACTAAGGCTCTGAGAAATTCAGCCACTGCTCACGGCCACCCAGCTGACCGATGTGACTCCGGGACCCCTCTCCGCGGCCTCTCAGGGTCCTCGGGGGACCCACGTACCCCACTCTCGCCCCTCCCAGGGGAGCGCCCCTTTCCGGAACCCTTCTCCGCCCCTCGCCCCGTCGCGGGCAGCTTCCTGCGCAGCCCGCCGCCGCTCCTTGGAAGTTCCCAGGCCCGGGGACCCCGGCGCCAGCTGCCCGCTGTCCCCGCCTCGGCGACGGCCGCGACAGCCCCACTTACGCCGATCGCGGAGCAGGACGCCCGCAGATCGCAGGGCCGCAGCCATGTTTGTGCTGACTAAAACCATTCCCGGGGCAGCCTCGGCCCGGGACCTGGGTTCCTCCCGCGGCAGCACACCCAGGCGCGGGCCCCACCAACGGCTAGCAGCAGACCTCAGCACCCACCACCCACGCCTCCTTATCAGGCGCGGCCACTCCCTGCGCCCGGGCTGTACGCCCGCTCATTGGTGCCGGGCCGGGCCGGGGCTTCAGGGGCGGGGCCAGGTGGAGACACGCCCCCCCCGGGAGCCCGCCCTGCTGCAGCGAGGTCCCTAGGGTAAGAAAGGGTCCCAGGCCGTGCAATTGGCACCTTCAACCGAAACCACCAAAAATCCGTGCGGGTCGCCCTGAACGAACGCCCTGGTTGCATGCGCCCACCTGACCAAGGCAGGAACTGCAGCCACGACTCCGCAAAGAACTTTCTTGACATTTCCTCTACTATCACTTACATATGACAATGCTTTTGCCTCAATTCTCCAGTTTTGTGGCCTAGTTACAGCACAACTGTACCGACCCCGTTTTATTTTGCTTTGTTTTCAGAATGAGAAAAGGAATTATTTTATATCAGACACTCATGACATACTTGTTAAGTTCCTCTGTAGTATCTCTATGCAGCAGAGTTTGACAGCTGAGACCAGAAAGCAAGCATTAGGCTGCTAACGTGATAGTATTAGGAAAAGTGAAGGCCAGTCCGGCAAACGCATTTTTTGGAGGGCTGGTACCGTGTGGTTCATCAGTATCATGTCTGTGCACCTTCGCAGGGTGACTGCCTGGCCCCAATCCCGCGCACAGAACAGGTGCCCCCCTCATTTCTAGCCCTTGCTACATTTCCACACCTCCGCCTGCCCATCTGGCCCTAACGCTCTGTGCATCTCAAAGTACAAGACCAACCTTTGGAATAGAAAGGTGTCAGGCACCATTCTTTCATTCACTGAACAAGTATTGAGCACCTACTGTGTGCACTGGGAAAACAGCAGTGAACAGAGTAGACAAGGGGCTTACATAGAGATTAGGGGAGAGACAGAAAATAATCACAATATGTAGTATTTAGGGTGATGATGAGCGTTAGAAAGAATGAAGCGATGTAAGGGAGATGAGGGAGGGGAGGCTAGTGCAATTTGAAATAGATGGGTCAGAGAAGACCTCACTGACATTTGGGCAAAGACCTGAGGAAGTAAGGGGGCAAGCCACGTGGAACATTCGAGGAAAATGGAGTCTAGATTGAGTGCAAAACCAGTTTTCTGTAGCTAAAATGTATGCTCTTGAATTCGTTTATTTATTATTAAACTGAGTCCTCTTTCTGGTTATCAGCTTGATGTAAAATGTCAGCTTAAATGGATTGCCTTTCATATTATCTACACGATCTTCAAATCAGGCAAGAGGTGTTCCCTGAGAAACAGTAAAACTTGCTCCTGGTATCACCTGCTTTCCTATACATTTTGCTAGCTCTCCATTCTCAGAATGAAAATTACATTAGTTTAATTTGCCCTTTTTAGAGG
>RJWK010063742.1:0-12482 GCA_004363435.1 Platanista minor | reverse complement strand
TTTCCCTTTTTTTTTTTTTTTTTTTTTTTTTGCGGTACGCGGGCCTCTCACTGTTGTGGCCTCTCCCGTTGCGGAGCACAGGCTCGGGACGCGCAGGCTCAGCGGCCATGGCTCACGGGCCCAGCCGCTCCACAGCATGTGGGATCTTCCCGGACTGGGGCACGAACCCGTTTCCCCTGCATTGGCAGGCAGACTCTCAACCACTGTGCCACCAGGGAAGCCCAACACCTTTTTATAGAAAGTGAAATTCCATGTATTAAGCCCCGCTTTCCCACAAAACACTTGAATATGTGGAGGCTGCTGTCATACTGGGATGTACAATGTAAAATGTACTCTTTTCCTGTCAGTTAAAAGTAATATCAATCCAATTTATTCATCGAGATACCAACATGATTACATCTGATTTTCCTTACTATTTACAGAGCTTCAACTACTTCAGAGGTCATTCACTAACTCTGCCTGTAATTCCTGTGTATCTTAATCAACATCCTTTTATTCCTCTCTTTTTTAAAATAAATTTATTTATTTACTTATTTATTTATGGCTGCATTGGGTCTTTGTTGCTGTGCGCGGGCTTTCTCTAGTTGCGGTGAGCGGGATTCTCATTGTGGTGGCTTCTCTTCATGCGGAGCACAAGCCCTAGGCACACAGGCTTCAGTAGTTGTAGTACGTGGGCTCAGTAGTTGTGGGCGCACGGGCTTACTTGCTCTGGGGCATGTGGGATCTTCCTGGGCCAGGGCTCAAATCCGTGTCCCCTGCATTGGCAGGCGGATTCTTAACCACTGCGTCACCAGGGAAGCCCCTCATTCCTGTCTCTTAAAATGTTTCCTCCTCTCCATTTGCCTAGACTAATTTCTGAAGCACATCTACTCCAGCTCTCGTGGGAAACTAACTGCTCTATTATCAACTGTCACCATCTTTTCTGAACCTTTTTATTTCCACTGAGAGGCCAATGGAGCAGAGGAAGAAAATAACACTATAAACACAAACCCAAGATAGCAAAGGAAGTCACAGTGTGCTTCATATCCTACAACATGCTCAAATTTCCTCAATTTCAAGATATCCTTTAAAAAAGTTATCACCGGGCTTCCCTGGTGGCGCAGTGGTTGAAAGTCCACCTGCCGATGCAGGGGACACGGGGGTTCATGCCCCAGTCCGGGAAGATCCCACATGCCGCAGAGCAGCTGGGCCCGTGAGCCATGGCCGCTGAGCCTGTGCGTCCGGAGCCTGTGCTCTGCAACGGGAGAGGCCACAACAGTGAGAGGCCCATGTACAGCAAAAAAAAAAAAAGTTATCACCCTTTTTCTCTTCTTTCCTAGACCAAAGCTTCAACTTTTAGATAAACACTTAGGGTGTTTGTTTGTTCTTTAGTTAAAAATCACTAATATAATGGGGCTCCCCCGAAAACAAACAATCTCAGGCTACATGAATATGGATGTAATGTCTAAAATGGACTGACAGTTCTGTTCTAATATGCATAAATACAAGTTGGACAGTGAATGGAAACTACAGGAAGGTAGATTTAGCTTCAATATAATGCAAGAATAACCAGAACAGAGCTACTCCATGAATAGCCAGTCATTGCAGGTATTTATTCCAGAGACTAAACAATTTAGAAGAAATGTAGTAAAATAATATGTCCAACAAATCCATTCATTTGGGCCCAGCTAAAATACTGTTCTCCTGAAAATCTTTCCTGATTTCCGAATAGAATACAATTGTCTTTCCCCTGAATTCTCAAAGTACTTTGGGCCTTTATCATGGCACTTTATTAATCATATTCTGGGGACTTCCCTGGTGGAGCAGTGGTTAAGAATCTGCCTGCCAATGCAGGGGACAGGGGTTCGATCCCTGGGCCGGGAAGATCACACATGCCACAGAGCAACTAAGCCCGTGCTCCACAACAACTACTGAGCCCGCCTGCCTAGAGCCTGTGCTCCTCAACAAGATGCCCACGCACTGAAACAAAGACCCAATGCAGCCAAAAATTAAAATTAAAAAAAAAAAATCATATTCTGACCTAAATTACTAACTGTGCATCTCAGTCTTCCCCTTCTCTACTCCCCTCTCAAATATTATAATCTAAGTTCTCCCTTAAATGTAATTCTCTGAAAAGTCACAATTCCCAAAAATCCAACGACCTCAGTCTTCTACCTGTCTACACTATCACTGTTGCTCACCTCCTCCTAATGTTTCTAGATTTCTACCATGAGGCAACTTTCCTTCTCATCAAAATGCAGAAGTCCTCAAGGTCTGTCTTCTAATGTGGCAATTTCAGATTGTCAAATGGCTTCAGCTCTCAGATATACCTAAATTTTTATGTAGTCTATGCCATGAACTCAAATTTGACATTTTTAACCCCTTGCTGAATACCCACATATGAACTCATAGGTAACCCAATATATGCACCCTCCCCTATAAAGAGAAAGCAGTTTCCTTATTTTTGTTAATGGTGCCACCATCTTGTTTGAAAGCTCAGTCCTAAGTGACTTTCCCTCTTTAAGCTTCAAACTGCAAAATCTAGACAACTTGAAAATTTCTTGGAATTTGTCCCATCCTTTCTGTTCCCATTGAATTCAGACCCTTTCAGTTCTTCCTCAAAAGTCTTCCAAGCTTCTGTATCATGTGTAGCATACACTGTATACAGTAAAATCCAAACACCTGCATTCAGTTTGAAGTATAAGGCCTTCCATTGAAATCCAGTCTGACATACAAGGCCCTAACCAGTATTTCAAATTTATCTTCCATTACACTTCTCACCTCTCTAAACAAATTCTACGCTCTAAGAATATTATACCACTTACCATCATTACTCTAGGCCATTGTCTTACTTCATTCAACACAGGCTGGGTAACTAGGTGGGACAACACAAATTCATTCAAGATTTACTGAATACCTACTATATATATGCCAGATTCTATGTGTGGAACATGTCAGACTTGATCTGCTGCTTGGGAGATAGAATTCCTAAACACAATTATCTAATATGATAAATGCTACAGCCCTACCACAAAGAATGTACCACTTGTATTGGAACAGGAGTAGAAATCTGACATGTAGAAAATGAGGAAGTGAGTATTTCAAGCCAGAGCTAAAAGAGAAAAGAATTTTTAGGAGATGACTGTTTCCTCAGAGGAAAACCACAAAATGCTCCTTCATCCACTTTTCAAAAACCTACTCAAGATCCTATTCCAATGCTACCTGGCTTTCTTAGCCAGGTCCCTCAGGCAGGATTAATCATTTCTTCTCTCAGTACTACATGTATCTTCTTTGGCTCTTTTATTAACATATTTAGTCCTAGTAATGTGTGCCTGTGCACAGGCACAACCCTCTCCTGTTTGGAAGACTCCTTTAAGTTAATGCTGAGCATAAGCCTAGCAGTGTTATGCTTCCAGGAAATGCTCAAGAGATAGTCTTTGCAGCATCTACCATTACTTTGTACATAAAAGGATTAAAAAAATTTGTTGAACAAATCTGTGATACTAAAGACCTCTTAAGGGAAGTCCCTGGTGATCCAGTGATTAGGACTCTGCACTTTCCACTGCAGGGGGCACGGGTTCGATCCCTGCTTGGGAAACTAAGATCCAGCATCCCATGTGGTGGGGCCATTAAAAAAGAAAAAAAAAAAAGACCTCTTAAGAGAAGTAGCCTACCAAAATACAAAGGTATTTCAATAGTTAATGAATAAAGCTCCTACAAAAGATGTAATGCACAACATGATAAAATATAATTAACACTGCTGTATGTTATATATATAAAGTTAAGAAAGTAAATCCAAAAATTTGTTCTATTTCTTTAATTTTGTATCTATCTCAGAGGATGGTGTTCAAAACTTATTGCGATAATCATTTCACGATGTATGTCAAATCATGCTGTACACAAACTTATATAGTGCTATGTCAATTTTATCTCAATAAAACTGAAAGGGAAAAAAAGTTTATATGGGGAATGCTAATGAATAAACAATTAAATCATGAATCGTGTAATTCCAAAATATTTTTAAAGTCAGTCTTCTACACTCTAGTTCTTATTTACATGTAAATGTATATACGTGTACACATTCATTTACGTGAATACATACTACTGCAAAACGAAGAGTTTTGAGACTAAAGGTCCAAACAAAACAAAAGCAGCTTTAGCACAAGTAATTCTAAGAACTTTTAGAGATAAATCTAAAAAATTTAGCATTACAGTAGACCGACACAATGCAGTCAATTTATTTTCAAAGGTACCAAAGTAATTCTCTCTTTTCTTTTGCGATACGCAGGCCTCTCACTGTTGCGGCCTCTCCCACTGCGGAGCGCAGGCTCCAGACGCGCAGGCTCAGCGGCCATGGCTCACGGGCCTAGCCGCTCCGCGACATGTGGGACCTTCCCGGACCAGGGCACGAACCCGTGTCCCCTGCATCGGCAGGCGGACTCTCAACCACTGCACCACCAGGGAAGCCCCTAAAGTAACTCTCTTTTCAACAAAATGATTTTGGAACAACTTGATGTCTACATGTTAAAAAGGAATTTTGATTCATACTTTGTACCATGTACAAAAATTACCCTGAAATGGACCATGGACCTACATGTAAAACCTAACTCTCGGCTTCTAGGAAAAAGGACAGGAAAAAAACCTTAATAACCTTAGGTTAAGTAAAGATTTTAGATAAAACACAGAAAGAAAAAAAATTTTTAAACTGACAAATTGGGCTTACATCAAATATAAAACGTCTGCTCAAAGTCATCAAGAAAATGAAAAGACAAGCCACAGTATGAAAGAAAATATTTTTAGAATACATATCTAATAAAGGATTTATTCCCAGAAGACAGGGCTCTCCTAACTTAGTAAGAAATCCAATTTTAAATGGGCAAAAGATCTGAATATACAGTCCACATCAAGGTATACAGATGGCAAATAAACATGAAAAGATGCTCAACGTCAATAATCATTCAAAATTACAAATTAAAACCATGATGACATACCACTAAATACTTTTAATGGCTAACATTAAAATCTAAAAATACTAAGTGCTTACAAGGATGGGAAAAGTTGGCAGAACAAAAAAATGGTATAGTCACTTTGGAAAACAGTATGGCAATTTCTCATAAAATTAAACATACATGTCTCATATTACCCAGCAATCCCACTCCTACAGACCTACTAGAGAATGGACTTGAGGATATGGGGAGGGGGAGGGGTAAACTGTGATAAAGTGAGAGAGTGGCAGGGACATATATACACTACCAAATGTAAAATAGATAGCTAGTGGGAAGCAGCCGCATAGTACAGGGAGATCAGCTCGGTGCTTTGTGACCACCTGGATGGGTGGCATAGGGAGGGTGGGAGGGAGGGAGACGCAAGAGGGAGGAGATATGGGAACATATGTATATGTATAATTGATTCACTTTGTTATAAAGCAGAAACTAACACCATTGTAAAGCAATTATACTCCAATAAAGATAAAAAAAAAAAAACACACACACACACAAAAGAAATGCAGTATATGTCCACACAGACACCTGTATGTTGTTTGCAGCAGCTTTATTAATAAACACTCAAAACCTGGAAACAAAATGACCATTAGCCAAGTGAATGAACAAACTGTGGTAAATCCAAATAATCAAATACTTGGCAATAAAAAGAACTTATTGATATATGCAAACAACATGAATGAGTTTCCAAAATATTACCTACAGATAAAGTTAATGCTTTATGATTCTACTGATATGTCAGTCTACGAAAATGAAAACTATAGGGCTATATCAGATCAGGGGCTAGAGACAGAAGGGAAGGAAATATATCTTGATTGTACTGGTGGTTTCATGACTGTGTATGTCTATCCAAAATCATACAACTGAACACATGAAAAGACCAGTTTTTACTAACTGTAACTTATTCCTCAATTAAAAAAATTTAGCAATATAATTATGCTTTATATTAATCATTTAACAAACATTTATGGAGAATCTACCACATACCAAGCACTTATTTGTAAGGTACCCTGAAATTGACAATATTCAACAGTTCAAAAAACGCAGTTTATTAACAAAACTGAAAATGACTGATAATATCCAGTACTGTTAAAGGGGTGGGGGAAAGAGGCTCTTTCAAATAGTGCTGGTGGAAATATAGTTACAACCTTTTGGAGATGTAATTTTGCAGTTTTAATTAAATTAATTTAAAATGAACACATATAACCAGTAATCCCACTTCTAAGACATATTACAAAGAAATATGTGCACAACTGCACAAAGATAATAAGAAAGTTATAAAAATAGACAAAAAGTACTCTCCACAAAAGTTAAGTAATAACCAAATTGTAGAATGCTACAGATCCCATCTTTGGAAAAAAGGGATGATACAAAAAGAAATATACAAGATAATATGTATTGTGGGTCTAGGGAAAAAAAAAAAAACTACATACCAATTCAGATCACCACTGGTAAACTATTTATTATACTGTCTGAATACTGCAAAGAGTATATATGTACTTTGTAATTTTAAAATACACTTAAAAATTTTCATTTACTTTCTGATAACCATGTAACAGATACATGTTATTAGTTAGCTGTAGAATAAAGGTCGAAAGTGTGAAAATTCATTTAGCACTACAAGCAAAGCAAAAAAGTAATCTGACATTATGCCTACAACATTAGTGACAGTTTATGGTTAAAGTCTGAGTGTGCTTAAATACTACCAACTAATTGAAGACAAAATTGAGGAGGTGGAGATGGGAGGAACAGTGATAAAGATACCATGCAGGAATTTAAAATCAGCTGCTACACAGAGAAACAAAAACTTACTGCCTAGATCCTAAGGTGCAATCTCGAATTTTGCTGTTTCCAAGAGGTAATTTAAAAAACATTTGATATGCTTACCTGATATAGTACTATTTTTTTCTGATAACCTAATATTAAATTAACGGTCTTAAAAACAAAAAAGTAACGGTCTTACAAACAAAAATACAATACACTGAACCCCAACTGTGAAACATCAGTTCATATGCAATCATTAAAATATTGTCAAAGACTATAAAACCATAGAAAAAAAAGCAGTATAAAATTTGCAAGATATGATTTCAATAATATGAAGGCAATGTGTGCACTTGAACAAGAAAATGAAATTAATTCCTTAGATCTACTACTGCAAAATAATTATCAGAGCAGATTACAATACAAAAGAGAAGGTTATCCAAGTGAAGTAATTCTGTATTCCATTAACTCTTTTTAATCTTAGGAATCTCTGAAATGGCACCTCCATTCTATATTAAGTATTAAAATAGCTATATCTACATAGGATCATAAACTCTAGTTATACTAAACTGTTAATCCTAAACACCCGGCTGCAACCACCACCACTATATATAAGCATCAAAACGCACAATCAAAAATTCACTCTTCAAGGAGCCTGGAATGTCCTGACCGACATCTATAACGAGTGATGAGAACTGCAGTATCTTTGGCTCAAGCAGCTGCGGGGGAGGTGGGTAAGATTTCACTTATTGCAAATTACTTGCATGAAATTTCATGTCACAATTTGGTGGCTATTTTAATAACTGGAAAAAAATGTGCAAAATGAAAACTGCTGAGAAGTTGAGACACCATGCTGTCTTTAAAAAAAAAAAAAGTCAAGAAACCAAAAGAAAATGACATTTTGAAAAACAGAAAAAACTCTACAAAAAAATTTTTTCACTACTGTACAGTTAGATGTAGTACTTTATCTTGCTTTCTATAAAAAGAGTAAGATCCTAGTAACAGGATGCAGTTCTCTTACCAGAAACTATGTTACCAAAGGCTATGTCTATGCTAGGACACAATTTGTCTGTACTATTGGATACTTACCCACCCCTTTCTCTCTAGAGCCCCTCACTCACGGCTGGTCTCAGTCTAGTCAGGACCAGACCCGTTCTCACTGAACCATGGACTGTAAGATCCATTTTTGACAGCTAACCTCATATTAAAACTGAAACCTTTGGAAATTCCAGATGGTCTTTGTTTAAAATGACTTTACCAATCAAAAGAGCAATGGAGGCTTCCCTGGTGGCACAGTGGTTAAGAATCTGCCTATGGGGATTTCCCCGGCCATCCAGTGGTTAAGACTCTGCCTTCCAATGCAGGAGGCATGGGTTAGATCCCTGGTCGGGGAACTAAGATCCCACATGCCATGGGGTGCAGCCAAAAACTGAAAAAAAAAAAAACAAAAAACAAAAAAACAAAAAGAATCCGCCTGCCAATGCAGAGGACACGGGTTCGAGCCCTGGTCCAGGAAGATCCCACATGCCGAGGAGCAACTAAGCCCCTGCGACTAGAGCCCGTGCTCTGCAAGCAAGAGAAGCCACCGCACGGAGAAGCCCGCGCACCGCAGCGAAGAGTAGCCCCCGCTCACCAAAATTAGAGAAAGCCCTCGCGCAGCAACGAAGACCCAATGCAGCCAAAAATTAATTAATTAATTTTTAAAAAGGAGCAATGCATATCTATTTAGAACAGCAACCTTTAATTTGTTATGGCACACCACAGAATGAAAGCATCACAAACAAGATCTAAGCACCAGTCACAGAAATAAAAGGTATCTGTGGGTTAAGCTTTTTCTGTCCTCAGGCCCCAAAGGTAAAGAGGCAAGTTTTGAAGTTCAGAAGCTATTAGAAGTGACCAAGCATTAAAGAAATGGAAATGCCGCCCCACAAAAATTAAGGCGTGTATTTATATTATGCTCTAAGGTTTAACAAGTAACCACACATTCCTTTACCTCCGCGAAAGATAGGATATTAGCTTCATTCACAGAAAAGGAAACAATGATGTTTTGAGAGCCTAAGGAAAGGAGTTCAAGGTCCCTCAGTTATAGTTATGAGAGGATTTGAAATCAGGTCTCCTCCCTTTAGTGATGTTTTCATTACATCTGCTTAAGAACCACCGCTTATGAAGAACCATCAGGGATGCAAGAATATAAAAAAAATTTAAATCTAACTGTTAGCTTATTTGATACTGTACGGAGGAGCCAGAAGGCAGAAAACAATAACAGGAAATCCAAAACAGTCATCCTAGCATACTACAATAGTGTATCAACATAGGATAAAATATATAGAAATTAAGTTAAAAATAAGCTGAGAAACAGCAGTCAAGAAAATGATTCTATTCTTTCTGAAGCCAGTCCAGAGTTCTGGGAGATAAAACTTGTTTGTTCTGTCTGCCCTTAAATGTTTCCCAGTGGAGAGTTTAAGTCAAATTTGTCAATTAAATTCTACTGAATTTAAGTTCAGAAACAACCTAATTTGTAACTATCAAAACCAGCCTTGAAAAGTGGTCGTTCCCTCACCTCCATACACACTCAGTAGAAAATATATGTGGGAAAAAGTCTTATTTAAAGCAACCTAGAAAATCCTGGTAAGAGGCAAACAGCAATAATTCTTTAGGACAAGGAAACTGTTAACCTAAAGACACTATTGGTATTTATAGATTTTCAGTAACTGATATGGAGATTTTCATTTTTAATCTCTCATAAATGAAATATGGATAATAAATATATCCTACTACCAAGAGTGCCAATCCTATCCAAACTCAAGAGCTGTCTGCTAACAACTCAACTGCTCACCTGCTAACTAAACACTCACTCAATACGACTATCAAATTTTTAAAGACTTATTTTCTTCTTCCATTTCTGATCCCCATCCACCCCACAAGCATTCTGGTTCTTTCCTCTTGCTACTTGTTCACCACTGACAAACATTTCAACCCCTGAATATTCAACAACCTGAACCATAACAGCTCTTAAATAGTAAACAATCCATTTGAGGTCCTTGTCCTCCCTACAATTCGTGGACAACCTTTCAGAATTAAACAGCCTCTACTGATTAAATCACAACACAAGGACACACATGAATAATCCTAAATATTTAAGAAAATGGAAAGAAAATATCATCAAAGAAACAACACGTAATTCAGTACTAAGAATTTGAAACTAATCATACCGTCTGCTTTTTGAGACCAGGAATTTTGGACATCAAAAGGACTACTGGATACTAATAGGGTCAACTGTTTAGAAACTGTTCACATGCCTAAGGCTATATTAACTGCCAAATATGGAGCTGGACAAGGAATTCCCATCTTCTTCCCCTGTAGCATACGGGGCTCCCCTAACTGCAGTTAATGATTCACAGATCCAGGTACATGCAATGCTAACATTTGGAAGACCAGCACGAGGTGTTAAAAACAAGTATTTTAACACAAGTTATTATCACAACAATCATATTGGGGGAAAAAGGGAACAACTTTGCTATTATTCCAGCTTCGGTGCACGTGGGTTCTGTGGGGTTTTGTTTGTGCTTGATTTTTAAGAGAGCAAAGGTACTGCAACTCCAAAAAAAAAAAAAAAAATCTGTTAAGAAGTAGGCATACATTAGAGGGAAAAAATTGATCTATGCGGAAAATTGTAGATGCATATCTATACCCGCCCCAAAGCGGCACAGGGCCATCTTAAGAAATCTGCCTTTAGAGAGGCAGGTAAAATTCGATCAGATTCAACTAACAATATTAACACAATCTACGGACGCTATGTTCCTCCCCTTGACTATCCTTCCCACCTTGCCCAAGAAGACATGCGTGAAGAGGAAAAAACCCACTCCCCAAAGCACTCAAACATCTATTCCTGGGTCAGCAAGAGATCGCCTACATAAAAAGGGCACGGAGAAGGCGTACGTTATATACAGCCCGGGTTTCCCAGCTCCTTCGGGATAAACCCGCGGGGGGGCGGGTCGGGGCCGCACAACACCAGGTACTGGGTAAGCAAAGCGAAAGCTGCCTTCAGACCCGGATTCTGTTTCCGTGCACCGAAATGGTGCCCGGAGGCCGCTACTTTCGCATCTACGTCGCTTCTGCCTCCGCCGACACAGCCTCTTTTCCCCTCCCCCACGGGCGGGGCGGCGGCGGCCTCCCCACTGCCAGGGAACCGGGAATATGAGCCGCAAGAGTCTGGGACGAGGCTGGTGGGCTCCGCACCCGAAACATCCTCTCAGCCAAGCCCACTCGCCCACTCCCCCACGTCCCGTCCGAAGCCTCCATCAGCGCGCCTTTGGGAGCAACTGCGTCCCCTTTCCCAGCTCGCCACCTCATCCCCAACCAACCCCGGCCCCACCTGTGCCCTCGGAGCCCTCCGTCCGCACGACGTGCGCCGGTCACCTCCCTCCCCACACGGCCTCCCATCCCTCACCTGAGGAAAAGGCTCGGCTTCTCTCTCGCACACACAGCAGCATAGGCAGCCGGCAAGAACAATGTCTGTCTCTGCAGCTACACCTCCGACACCGGAGCTCATACACTGGACGGTTGCCTCGAGCCGCGGCGCGCGACGGGAATGTCCCCTTCCGACCACCAGACCAACCGCCCTTCCCGGCCCCCATACACACCTCCAACCAACAGCGGCGGCGGGTACGTCGCACGGAGGTCAGCGGGAAAGTCGCCGAGGACCGGCTGCAGCGGATTCTTCTCGCTCGCCGCCCTCTCCCTCCTCCGACAAACCTCAAACCTCGGAAACCGGAGAGCCACGGGCTGGCTCCCCTCACAACCACCTCTTCCCGGGCGCCAGGCACTGCGGCGAACGACAAGGAACACGGACGTCCCGCCCCCTTTGCCACCGCCCCCTCTTATTGTTTTACCCCTGCCGAAAGGGCTGGGGGACCCCCCAGCACGGCTTCAGCCAATCACGCATCTCCTCCGCGAGCTGGACCCAACCTTCTCCTGTCCCTCTGCGGAGCACGCGCAGAACGCCGCCGCGCTCACGTACTCTCGCGCCCGGAAAGCTGGGGAACCGGAACCGGCGTGAAGCCGGGCTGAGAGTCCGCTGATTTGACGTCACAAGGAGGCTGCCTTTCTCCTGCCCCAAGCCTCTGGCCTCTTCGCCCTTCGAGAGCGCACCCGAACAGGAGCCGGGTCGCTGCAGCGCTCTGCCTTCTGCGCTGTCTTTTGGGAACTGATTTTTCTGGTCCTTTTATGTTATTAAGAGGAAGGGAATTTTAGTGATTTTTTTTTTCTCTCTGAACTAGGTGTCTGCAGGTTGCTTTCCTAGACGAGAGTAAAAATGCATCCAGTGGTTTCAGCTGCTTGCACCCTAAACTCAGCCTACGAAATGGAGGTTTTTAAGCTCCACCGAGAAGTTCAAAATCGTTCAACGCTATATTATGGGGCCTACTGGGTGCTAAGTACTGGGATGTAGAAAAAATAGGACGTGGCCTCCACAGAGAGAAAAAACAAGTTCTATTTCTTTGTGTGCTGTTTAGCGTTAGGCGTTGCTAAATACATACTAAGCATTTTTTTTTTTTTTTTTTTGCGGTACGCGGGCCTTTCACTGTTGTGGCCTCTCCCGTTGCGGAGCACAGGCTCCGGACGCGCAGGCTCAGCGGCCATGGCTCACGGGCCCAGCCGCTCTGCGGCACGTGGGATCTTCCCGGACCGGGTCACGAACCCGCGTCCCCCGCATCGGCAGGCGGACTCCCAACCACTGCGCCA
>RJWK010063741.1:0-12479 GCA_004363435.1 Platanista minor | reverse complement strand
GCGGGCCTCTCACTGTTGTGGCCTCTCCCGTTGCGGAGCGCAGGCTCCGGATGCGCAGGCTCAGCGGCCATGGCTCACGGGCCCAGCCGCTCCGCAGCATGTGGGATCTTCCCAGACCGGGGCACGAACCCGCGTCCCCTGCATCGGCAGGCGGACTCTCAACCACTGCGCCACCAGGGAAGCCCCTCAGTGTTCACTTTTTATCTTTCTCCTGAACATTCCACGGCTTCCATCTCATGGCCCGTTGGGAATTATATGTGGCCTCATCGAAGCCCTTGTGGAATTTACACTCTCTCTTTCCAGAAGGAGATTACTGTGATATAAAATCCAATTTATGCTGTAGCTGATGACGTTGAGTGCAAGGACCTTTCCCTTTTTCCTCCCCACAGTGGCACAGTAGCACATAAAATCATGCAGAAGTACGGCTTCCGGGAAGGCCAGGGTCTTGGGAAGCACGAGCAGGGCTTGAGCACAGCGCTGTCAGTGGAGAAGACCAGCAAGCGAGGAGGCAAGATCATCGTGGGCGACGCCACTGAGAAAGGTGGGCCTCCCCTTGAGCGGGTCCCTGGGGGTGAGCAGGGTGGAGGCAGGCCATCCTGATTGTGATGCATTCCAGCTCTGCGTTGTGGAAACTGAATCCTGAGGCCCGTTTTTACAAATAGTTCAGAACAGATAGACAGATAGGAACGCCCATGGAAGAAAAAGAAGACAAGAGACTTTGGCAGAAATGAATAGGACTCCAGAAAATCATGTCATGCCTGCTTCTACTAGCAAAGAGCCTCTTTACATAACCATAGTTATGTTTTTATAGCAAGACAGAGCCATACACAGTATATCGGTGATTCTGTCTGCTACATCTGCATCCTGTAAGGGTTCTCTGCTCTTTTCTTTTTTCTGCCCTTTCCTCCTAATTTTCTTACTGACTGATCGCTCTGTGAGACTAATGTTATTTTGCAGTCTACTGGTAGCTACTGCCTACTTGGTGTTTTGTTTTCATTTGATTGTTACAGTCTGTTCTGTAGTGAGGGTGTATTGGAATGAGTCAAACATGACTTAGCATTTTAAGCAGAACTGAGTGGTTTTTGAGTGAGCTTAGCTGAACACCTTTTCCTAAAGAAGGGAGAGAACTTCTCTGGGAGCCCTGTCGACGCACAGCTTTAGGAAGCAGCAGTGAACCTCACAGGCTAGAACTGAAAACCAGCAGTCTCCCGGCTTTGTGGGAGTGTCTGAAATTGGTCAGCTAGGGGCTGGCCAGTTAACTGCTCGTTACACTGGGCTGGGGACCTTCAGCCCCTGCCTGAGCCAAGACTCACCTCTGAGGGTTGTGTTCACTGTGCCCTGTGAGCCCTTTAGGGAGTGAGCTGAGCAAAAATGCAGGTAATTGAGGATATTAAAAAGTTCTAGAAATTATGGTAAAAATTATACCAAAGCAAAGTGATGCTTTCAGCCAGATAAGCCTGCGTTTTTGCTGAGAGACTGTGTGGATGCTTATAGATGGCTCTAGGACATAGATAGTGGGGATTGCTATTGAAATTAAATTATTCATTGTAACTTGGACTCAGTGCTGTAACATGTCTATGTCTGATGATATTTTCTTACAGATGCAGCCAAGAAGTCGGATTCAAATCCATTAACTGAAATACTTAAGTGTCCTACTAAAGTGGTCCTACTAAGGGTAAGACGCAGAAGGAGGAAACCTGTTTGCTCTCTTTGAATTGTGTCACTCCACCTTGACCTGTCCCTGCACGCTTGCAGCCCCCCTGATGACAGAACAGTTAAAGAAAACTGAAAATGACACTTGGATAGACGCCATATAAGAGTGATTTTTAGATTCCTTTTTCACTAATGCTTCTTCGCTAAGCACAGTATTTAAGACTACAGTGAGTAATTACTTTAAAATATTTGAAATTGTTAGAAGTTCAGCTTGGTTTATATATTTTGATGCTTGCATAGTTGCTCTTATAACTCTTTATGAAGCTGAATGTATATTTTTATTTTTTATACATTTTTTAATACCAACTTTGTGGTATTTCAGGGATGAAAATTTTCTTCATGTCATTTGGGATTAGGAGCGTTTGCCATCATGGAAAAAAGTTATTTATACATCTCTTTTACGTATTTGTAAATTATACTTTACAATGGAATTTATGTTTTTATTTTTGTTTATAGAACATGGTTGGTGCAGGAGAGGTAGATGAAGACTTGGAAGTTGAAACCAAGGAAGAGTGTGAAAAATATGGCAAAGTTGGAAAATGTGTGATATTTGAAGTAAGAGGGGTTTCTTTTGATGTTTATAAACCCAAGTTATAATTGATAGACTACAAAACATTTTCTGTAGAGACAGAGTGTGCTGTAAGTAACATATTGTCATACTATAGAAGGTGACAGATGTTGGGTAGTTACACTGCTTTTACTCAGTTATTACAATTTCAAACATAAACACAAGAAGGACTTCAAATTTTATTTGGTGAAGAAACATTTCATTTTGTGACTGAGGTTTAGACTTGATGACAGTGTGCTCAGTAGTTTAGTGACTTGGACGTGCCTCTGGTCTCATTCATTTGGCAGGTGTTTTCTTAGTGCCTCCCACATACCCAGTACTGCATTGAGAGCCTTGTGGGTGGGGAAACACGTTCTGTGCTCTTGGTGATAATGTTCAGTTGAAGAAACAACAAAATAAACGCGTGAAATTAGAGAACATTCAGTTGCTAGACTCTGTAATGTTGACTTATAAGTACAGGAGGTGAGAGAAGGATTAGATCCACATAAAATAGTTAGAGGAGGCTTTGTGAACAGTATCAGATGTGAGCGAAGCTTTGGAATGAGTGGGTAGGATTTGGGTAGGAGAGAACCGGGTATTCAGACTAGGGTCACAGCTTCTGGGAGACCGAGGAGGGCTGCAAAATGGAGTGGTTGGGCATGGTGGGGGTTAGCAGGAGCCGCGCTTATACAGTGGCAGTGGGGCTATGGAAGCGGGGCCTAGGAAGCTCCACCAAGGAGCTTAGCCTCGTACGAGAGATGGTTAGCATGTGGGTCTTTTTACCTTAATTTCTGCTCACTTCAGCTTCTCCTCCATATCATGTTGCTGCCTGTTGACTGCATAATTATTTGTTTATGTGTCAGATGGTATAGGACCTCCAAAGGTCCTGCTTGGCTGTGTGTTCCAGCACTTAACACAAGACCTGTCATAAACGGACCTTCAGCAGATTTTGATGATGAATGAATTATACTTATTTCCTTGGTATTTGACCATTGCTTATCTGTATATGATGATAATTGGCATACTTACTCTGATAAAAATCATTTATGGGAGAAAACTGACATTCAGTGATATCTCCGATGATATCTTTACCTACTATACTTTCATTTCTTTTCCAGATTCCTGGTGCCCCTGATGATGAAGCAGTACGAATATTTTTAGAATTTGAGAGGGTTGAATCAGCAATTAAAGGTAAGTTGTACAGCTAACTATAAAGGATTAAAAAGTTGAATTTGTGATCTTAATCTTTGTAATTAAAACATGTTCTTGTAATGTCTAATGGAATACCTGCCTTAACTGACTGTCTTTTTGTTTGCCTTTTAGCTGTTGTTGATCTGAATGGGAGGTATTTTGGTGGACGGGTGGTCAAAGCATGTTTCTACAATTTGGATAAATTCAGGGTCTTGGATTTGGCAGAACAAGTGTGATTGTAAGAACTAGAGCCTGAGTCATCGCCAACGATCCTTCAACCAGCCACAGACTAAGCAGAGGAGAGCAAGGCAACAGGCAGCCTGCATGGCTGTGGGTGCAGAGACTCTGGAAGGACTTCTAAGAAATATGTTGACTGATCCCTTTTTTATTTTGTGGTTTTTTAATATAGTATAAAAATCCTTTAAAAAAAAACAAACAAAAAAACAATCTGTGTGCCTCTCTGGTTGTTTCTCTTTTTTATTACCACTTCTGAGGTGATTACATTTTTTGCTAGGATTTCATGATAATTCTCAAGTGCTTCAGTGATATGGCATTTCTTGCACTAAAAAAATCTAGAAAGTTTTGGGATATGGGGTTGTGTTACCCTTTGCTTTTCTCTTTCTTTTTTTTTTTTTTTTTTTTTTTTTTTTTTTTTTTTTTTTTTTTTTTTTTTGATTCATTTTAATAAAAACCTGCAAGTTACTAAACTGTAGCTTCATAAATTCTATAATAAAGTATCATCTTGGCAGTCTGCCCAAGGTGAAAATTTCTGCTTTCTCTAACAGAGAAATTCTTATTGACTCCAATTGTAGAAAAAACTCTTTATGACCTAAACTAAGGTTGAAGAATTGTGAGCCTACCATGACCTGTTTGGATGAATCATTTTCGGTTAAGCTAAGTCAGACTATAGAGTTTGTGATGGATTTAGGGGTATTTGGGTATAGAAATCATGAATATAGCCTTTGTTTTCAGATATTCAAGCCTAGTCTTTAGCGTAGATCAGAAGTGACCGGTTAATTCAAAACCTCGCAGGTACATTGTAAATGTGTGCCCGATTATGTTTTGGAAATGGTGGTTCCCTGGGGTCACGTTTCTACTGGCAAAATTTGCAGTAGTGTTAGTTCTCATACATAATTTTAAAATGTATAAAATTCAGCCACATCAGTTACTTAAACTATACTGGCAATGAATAATTATGGAATTGTGAAAAATTGTATCATTGAAGTGCAGTGGTGTATGTGGCTCAAACATTTAGCAGGGCCCAAAACAAAACAGATAAAAGTGTTTGGCACTACGGTTCATTGGCCAGAGCAGGAAGTGTTTCCAGAATATACTTGTGCCTGTGTTCTGTTCCTTGCTTGCCCAAATGTTGCATGTGACTTACCTGAAGCGGCAGCTGCGGGACGTGCGCCTGTGTTGTCTCTTTAGGTCTTTACGACATGAGAGCGCCTTGTGACCCTGCGGGGGAGGAAAGTACTCAGCATTTCTTTGCATCCATGGACTTGGTTTGGAGACATAAGGAATATTCTGACCCTTTTTAAAAAAGGATTTTCTCATGTTTTTATTTAACATAAATAAAAGAATAACATTTTCTCTTTTGTGGTATTATTTTACTGAGTAAAAGTGAATTAAGACTCTGCTTTTGAAAGAAAAGTGCACATACCCTGAAATAAATTTGGGTTAAAGAATATAAGGTAAAAGAATTACATAATTGGACAGAATTTTGTAGGACATGAGAATCAACAGCCAGCCTGAAACTAGAACAGGTCTACCTGCGGACTTAGCTCCCGAATACCAGTGATGGCACCTGGCTTGGGCTTACCAGTACCTAAATGTGCTCACGCTAAGTATTTATTATGATGACTTAGTTTAATTTGTATAAACCCTAATGTTTTAAAGTATAAGTTCCAACCCCTTTGATACCTGCATTATTATTGTTATGCTTTATAATAACATCATTTGTTTATTTGCATTTAGGTGGATTTTCCCAACATTCTCATGATCAACCACAGAAATGCAAGTGACTGCACTACTTTGATTTTGATTAGCATGGGGTACAACTTAGTGAATATCTTTCTCTCCAATCTCTCTAATTATCAAATTATCCATGATTGCAGTAATCACTTAGTACATTACTTGCAGTGAATTTCCAACGTTAGAGTAATTTTAAATCTGCAGTGTAGTGCTTGAGAAATTTGAAATTAATTTTCAGTATTAACTAAAATTCAAAGTAACTTCAATGGAAAATTTTCAATGTAAATTGAAAATTAATGAAGCTACAGTATAACTGGAAAGGTTCTGTGTAATAGACATTTGTCATTCTGGGCCTGCCTGTGATCTGAAAGCCCCTCCTGTGTTTGGGGGTACCCCGCGTTCTACCACCTCCCTGAGGTAAAGACTCTGAACTTGCTTTCCCAACCTGGCAGCAGGGGCAGGGGTTCAGCCCTGGGCTCTTCCTGTCAGCTATCCTCACACTGGCGAGAGTAGGCCCAGCGTTGTCTAGCCTTTGGGACGGTGGTGGCAGAGACCTTATCCCGTAGTGGCATGTCTTGAGGCGGCACCACTTGTGTGGCAGGGTAGTCTTTGGAGCAATTTCTAGGTGTGGTATGGGAGTTTTCTTTCTTTATGTAAAGCCTCCAAACTTGACTGGGGCCTTCCTGTCTGGAGATTCCATTTGCTACCTAGGTTTTGTTTTTGTTTGTAAAATCTTTTTCTGCTTAAACAAGCCAGAGTGAATTCTCTCATTTGCAACCAAGAACTGATAAAAAATGTTGATATCTGGAATTGCAAACGACAAATCCTAAAAGTTGGAGAATGGAGGACCTACTGTCTTAGGTTAGTTGGTGAAAATTTGATGAACTTAGTTATTTGGTGGCAAAACATTTTGCCAAACTGTTACTGTACTTTAGGGTCTAGACAAGACTGACGTTGAGGGGAAGGATAGGGAAATCTGCAGGCTGTTGGCTTGGTCAGCTCTTAGGCAGATGTGGTATTGGTGCCAGGTCGCGTGGCGTCAAACCCTGGTTCTGCTCACTCGCTGTGTGACCAGGTTCCTCTGCTGAAAATGGAAGTGATAATCATACCCACTTCTTAGGGTTGTCAGGAGGATTAAACAAGCCATACATGGGAAGCAGCATCACAGGACGCGGGACACACTCAAGCTGCGAAGTCCTGCGGGAAAACCATCAAATCAGACTAAAGGGAGCTGGTTCGAAAGCAGAGTGAAGAAGAAATATGGCCTCACCCAGAGAAGCTTTCTCTGCCTGCGGCCTGCAGTCCAAGTCAGTTGAGAGTTCCAAGTTAAGAGTCCTGCTGGCTTGGGGGAACCTACCAGAACTAAGAACCAACGGTTCCAGCAGCAGCCTCAGCAGTTTAGACTGGAGATTGTGGTCTTGCAAAACGGGGTTAAAGGTGTTGCTTTCCCACTTCAAGTGATGGTTTGAATTGCCCCAAGATAGTAGCCACTGAGGTATGGGAGGGACTGGACAGCCGGAGACCAGCTGCTATAAGACAAAGCGCTCAGATCAAAGTCTGTCCAGGTAAGGTCCTTGTTCGTTCAGGCCTGGCATGTGCCGGTGTCCTGGTCCTTTCCAGCTTTCGTGTGTTGGGTCGTGTGTCCAGGGCAGATGGCCTGGCTTTCTAGTTATAGCTGCGCAGCATGGAGAGCCACATTTGACCTGATGGAGAAAAAACATCTCACCCAGAGACTGGACTGGAGTCAACAGCAAGAGACCGGAGTTGTCTTCCTCAGGACGGGGTGAGTGCTTTTGAAGTGTATGTACGGGATGATCAATGTATACTTTGTGGGGAGCCAAAAAGGTTGGCTGTGGCAGACACTGCATAGCCCAGCACCTATTCCCAAGCTCCTCCTTTTATTCCTAGGCCTCTATTTTAAAGGCTGGAAAAAATGAACCTCTAATGTGGAACTAGGGGTGGCCATGTGTCCGACCAACGAGCTGTAAGTGGCAATTGAGGTGGTTTTAGAAATGCTTTTCACTTTTCCCAGTAAGCCAAGGCAACCATTTGGTGAACTTGAGGCCAACATGCCAAGCATGGTGGGAAGGCGAGTCCTGGTCACGGGCGGCGAGGGGCTGCTGCAGCCCTGGGTGCAGCTCTTGTTGGGGGAAAACCATGTGAGCCCCTGGACCCATGGTTTCTCTGTTGCTTGTAGGTACATTCACTTCTTGCTGATTGTCTGCTTTCCACAATGTGTGTAATATATTCAAAAGCTGGGGGGAGATAATTTTGCAGACAATTAAAAAATCACCTATGAGTATAAAACCTTGCAGACTTATTTTCTCATAGTTTGCTTTTCCCCTAAGTCATCCATATCTAAACTCAAGGAGAATTCAGTTCTTCATTTCGTTTCAACAAGCATTTCTTTGTGAATTGCTGTGTATATATTGGTATTGTTTTTAGCACTGACAATGAAAACAATGAACAATGTAGTAAATCCTTGCTTTCAAAGAGTTCATAGTTTATTTCAGAGAGAGAGAGAGAGAGAAGCAAAAGCAGTGCAAGGTGAAGCAGGCTAACTTAAGAGATGCCCCTCGACTGAGCTCTTTGTGGTTAATGGCACTTATCTCTAGTCCCAGCATCTAGCAGGTGTCTGGTATACAATAAATTGGCAGGAAATTTGCTGACTGTGTGTGAAGTACGGAGGTCATAGATTTCTGAGCAGATCTGTTAGGTATGGCAAAGGCCCAGATGGCAATAAAAGATGTGTGCTGGGGCTTGAAGGAAGAAGAGGCATTGCCCCCTGGAAAGGCAACATGGGGGCTTCCAGACAGAACTGCAGGGGAAGAATGGAGGAGTGACAGTGTGACCCCATCTGTCTCACTGCTGCCTTCTGACCTTGGGCTAGTTCTGATTTCACATCCCCAGCTCTATTAGTTATTCCTCTCCCATATTTTAAAAAATAACTTGAATTTTAGATTTATAGATTGCCTTGACAGTAGTACAGAGTTCCCTTATACACTCCCAGCTTCCTCTGTTACTAATATCTTACATTAGTGTGGTACATTTGTCACAATTAATGCATCAGTATTGACACATTGTTATATACCTGTAGAATATATAGTATTAGCATATTATGTAATTCATTCAAATTTCTCTAGTTGTTAGCTGAGGTCCTTTTTCTGTTTTAGGATCCTATTCAGGATACCACATTACATTTAATAGTCTTATCTTCTTAGGCTCCTCCTGCTTGTGACTGTTTCTCAAGACTTCCCTTGTTTTTTGATGACCTTGACAGTTTCGAGTACTGGTCAAGTATTTTGTAGATCATCCCTCAACTGGGATTTGTCGGGTGTTTTTCTCACGGTTGGACTGGGGTAATGTTTTAGGGAGAGGAAGACCACGGAGGTGAAGTGTGTTCCCATCACTTTGTATCAAGGGTGCACACTATGAACACAACTTACCCCTGTTCATGTTGACTTGGTCACCTGGCTGAGGTCATGTTTGTCAGGCCTGTCCACTGTGAAGTGATTCCTTTCTCCTCTTTGGAAGAAAGTCACTGTGCACAGCCCACACTTAAGGAGTAGGAGGTATGTTCAACCTCCTTAGAGTGGAGTAGCTATGTAAATTATTTGGAGCTCTGCACGGAAGTTTTATCTATTTGTTTACTTATTCAGCCATGTATATCAGTATGAACATATGGATATTTATCTTACACTTTGGGTTATAATCCAATATTACTCTGTTGTTGCTCAAATTGTTCCAGCCTTTCCAATTGGAAGCTTTTTCAGTTGGCACCTGTATCCCTTCAGCTTTCGACATCCCATTGCTGTGTGTTGTTTGTTTTTTTAGCACTTCCTTCCTTTCTGGAAGTACAAGATGCTCCAGGCTCACCTTGTCTGTTTCCTGCCATGGTTGCTTTTACTGGAGAGTGGCATTGGGAACCAAGGTCTGGGCATTAGGTGTGCTCATTGCTAACGGGGTGTCACTACGTCTAGGCCCTCTCAGCTAATAGAGCAAGGAAATACATGTGTGTAGATATGTAACCATCTGTATCTATATTAAGGTAAACATGAGTTCATACTGATGTCTGATCTGATTATTCTAGCCTCCTCCACTTGCTCAACTGTAACTTCCCACTGCCGTGGGGAGAAGCCCCCACTTCTGCCATCCACTTCCTCGTTCAATTCCAGCATACACACGCAGCACCTTCAGAATTGTTCGTCCATGCCCTGTGGGAAACAACTCTATCAACTAGAGTACAGTGCTTTATGTACAGTTTATCATGCCCTTAGTCCTACAGACTCCACGCATTTCCAGAGTTACTTAGCTCAGCACTTTATTCCCCTACCCCAACCTTCAGTAATATTGTTTTATTTGTTTGTAATATATTTAGATTTATTTGTCCCATTCTGCATTTCATCCTGGGATCCCCCAACCTCCTAAATGAGTTTTTAAGAATTTATATACATTAAGGCTTACTCTTTGGGCTGTAAAGTTTTATGGGTTTTTACAAATGCTTAATTTGTAAATTACATTACACTATCATACAGAACGGTTTCACTGCCCTAAAAATAAAAAAACATGCCCTGTGCTGCACTTATTCAGATTTCTCCCCTCCCCCATGCCTGCCAGACACTGCTCTATTTACTGTCTCCATAGTTTTGCCTTTTCCGGAAGGTCATGTAGTGCAATCATATGGTAAGCGGCCTTTCAGACTGGCTTCCTTCATGTAGCACTGTGCATTTTAGAGTCATCCATGTCTTTTTGTGGCTGGATAGCTCATTTTTTTATTCCGTTACCTGGATGTACCAGTTTGTCTAGCCATTCCCCTACTGGAGGACATCTTCTAGGTTTTGGCGATTATGAATAAAGCTGCTATGAACATTTGTGTGCAGGATTTTTGTGTTCATAAGTTTGTACACTAGTTGGGGGAATATCTAGGAGTGTGATGCTGGATTGCATGGTAGGGCTGTTTACTCTTGCCTCTCCTGTATTTTCACACTCTCCCTGTACCGACAACTTTTCTGAATCATATAAGCATTCTCAAATCTCTCGCTTCTTTGGGGGAAAAAAGTCAAACCCTTGAATTGTAACTCACTCTGCTACTCCCCGGTGCCCCTGCTCTTTCTTCTTTTCACAGCCGGGCTTCTCAAAGAATCACCTGCACTCTTACTGCCTCCTCTTTACTTTGCTTACCCCTTCGGTTCAGCCCACACTCAAGGAACGGGGCTTGTAACTGACTACAAGCTAGCCCTGTACTTCCACCAGGCCTCCTCCTCAGTTGTTCTGTTAAAGATCACTGTGCCCCGCATCTCATGGGATCTATTCTGTTCTCTTTCTTGACCTTTTATGACATTCGACACTGTTAACCACTCCCTTCTTGAGGCCTGTGACCACTCTTCCTGTTAGTGTTTCCCTTTATCTCTTACCCTTCTCCCTCTTCCTAGGTGTTTTTTTTTTTTCTACTCTCCTGGCCTTTAGTTTCTGCTGTGGCCGACAGGCATCTTTATCTCCGCCAGTAGTCATTACAAAACTTCAGATCTCTATCCAACTGCCTATTAGATGATCCCTTCCCATCCCACACACTTGTCCCAAACTTCACTCACTTTTCCCCTTTCAGACCTGCCAGGTTCTCTTAATTTGGGGGAAGCATCACCCAAGTCAGAAGCCTAGGCATCATCCTAGATCACTCCCTTCCCCTTACATCCAGCCCAATCTGTAGTTGAGACCTGTTGATTCTATTTCTTTTCCATCTTTCATGTTAACCCGGAGGAGTTCCTTGATTTCAGACCCTTATCGTCTCTTGCCTGTAACAGATCCTGTCTCCAGCTAGACTCCCTGCTCTAATCTTACCCTCCTCTAATCTGCCGAAGCAATACCCCAGCCATTCAAGTTACCCCCATATATCAGAGTCTTTCGACCAGTCTCCACAGCCACTCTAGACTCCGTAAGTGAGTAAACTGGGGAGTTCTCTCTACCCCGTGCTTACGCTTCCCCACCACACCTTCACCTTATGTTCCAGCAGTAGAAACACTGGCAGGGCTTTTGCTCATGTTCTTCCCTCTGCCTGGAGAACTGGCCCTTCCCCCTCTAGTCTTCCAACAATTATCTTGCACCTAGTGAACTGCTACTCATGCAAGGTATTGGCAGCATGAGGCTTATAATGGAAAACAACAGTCCCTTGCTCTATACCTCTCCTGCGGTAACTGCTTTTAACTGTTTTAGCTGGTAGCTTCTGGTGTCTGCCTCTGTATTTCTAAATGTACCCTCATGAGGGTACATTTAGGAATATGCTGCCCTCCCACTGCCCCTATTCTTCTTCCTCCTCTTCCTGAGCAGGTGTCTAAGGAGAACGGTCTGAACTCAGTCTCTACCTCCTTAATCCCCACCACAACTCAAGGATTAAATCCAGAAAAGATGACATTGGCTCAGGGAAGCAGGGGACCCAACACAGGAGAGAAGGAGAAGTATTTCCCAGGATGATGGGAAAGGAAGTCTTGGTCCAGCAGCTGTGACGTGCAGAAGGCCTGGAGAACTCAGTCCACACTGGAGCAGGAAGAGGAGGGCTCTCAGACTGATGTCTCCGCCGGGGAAAATAGAATTGATTTATTACATACTCTGACTCAGTCCCAGGAAAAACTCGACTCAGTTAATTACAGGAAAAGTTGTATAATAATGAAAATTAGTCACTGTATACAATTGGCTCAGCTGAGAACAATATGCAAAATGTCTTAAAAATAGAAATACTAGGGCTTCCCTGGAGGCGCAGTGGTTAAGAATCCGCCTGCCAATACGGGGGACATGGGTTCGAGCCCTGGATCGGGAAGATCCCACGTGCTGCGGAGCAACGAAGCCCGCGCGTGCTGCAGCTACTGAAGCCTGCGCGCCTAGAGCCCGTGCTCCGCAGCAAGAGAAGCCTCCGCAATGAGAAGCCCACGCACTGCAACAAAGAGTAGCCCCCGCTCGCCGCAACTAGAGAAAGCCCGCGCTCAGCAACGAAGACCCAACGCAGCCAGAAATAAATAAATAAAATAAGTTAATAAAAAAAAAATATATATATATATATATA
>RJWK010063740.1:0-12483 GCA_004363435.1 Platanista minor | reverse complement strand
AAAAAAAAAAAAAAAAAAAAAAAAAAAAAAAAAAGAAGAGACACCATAGAGCTTGCATGCTCTCTTGGTTTCTCTTTCTTTGTGCACATCTGGTCATGTGAACACAGTGAGATGGTGGTCTCCTCCAAGCCAAGAGAAGAGGTCTTAGAATGAAATCTATCTTGTTAGTACCTAGATCTTGGACTTCCCCATCTCCAGAACTTTGAAATATAAATTTCTGTTGTTTAAGCCACCCAACCTATGGTATTTGCTATGGCAGCCCAAACTGACTAATACAGCTACCAATTTCAGTAGACAAAATTGGTAAGATTCTCATATTGTAAGTATTTGCTTATATGTTATATTTTCCCTCATCCTTTATATGTGTTATATATATACATGTATATGATTTTGTATCTCTGAAATGCTTTGTTAAATATTTTAGAATTTAGACGAGGTAGGTTGGACAAATACTTGTGAAACTATTGAATAAAATCAGACTATAAATTACTATAATTTTTAAAATACATTTATTTTATGTATTTATTTTTGGCTACGTTGGGTCTTCATTGCTGCATGTAGTTGAGGCGAGCGAAGGCTACTCTTCGTTGCGGTGTGCAGGCGGTGCAGGGGCTTCTCATTGCGGTGGCTTCTCTTGTTGTGGAGCACGGGCTCTAGGCACACGGGCTTCAGTAGTTGTGGCACGTGGGCTCAGTAGTTGTGGCTCACAGGCTCTAGAGCGCAGGCTCAGTAGTTGTGGCACGTGGACTTAGTTGCTCCGCAGCGTGTGGGATCTTCCCGGACCAGAGCTCAAACTCGTGTCCCCTGCATTGGCAGGCAGATTCTTAACCACTGCACCACCAGGGAAGTCCCAAATTACTATAATTTTTAATTACAATTGTATGCAAGTAAAATCTAAAAGGAGGAAAGAGTCCTATGTGTACACACACACACACACATCATCATCATCATTAGATTCCATTCACAATAGTATCAAAAACATTAACAAAACATGGAAGATAGGACAAATAAATAGAATCTCTAAAAATAAACTAAAAAGTCTACCTGAGGGACATATAAAAGACTTGAATAGATGGGGAGGTGTGTCTTTTTTTCTAAGGTTATAAATATATTAATCCCCCCTAAAATAATCAATATATAAATGCAACCTCAATCAAAATTCCAATGCAGTATTTTTGTACCTTGCAAAGTGATTTAATGTTTACCTGAAAGAGTAAATATATTACAATAGCCAGCTGACTTCTGAAAGAGGAAGCAATGAAGAGCATTGCCTTATCAGATTTTAAAACCTTTTATAAAGCTAAATAGAAATGAAAACAGTATGGTGCTGGCCTAGAAATGGAACAGATTA
This sequence comes from Platanista minor, assembly GCA_004363435.1. Lineage (NCBI taxonomy): Eukaryota > Metazoa > Chordata > Mammalia > Artiodactyla > Platanistidae > Platanista > Platanista minor. Next base: position 11,132 of record RJWK010063740.1, on the reverse strand, counting down.
GAGACTTCAGACATGTTATTACGTACTTAAAAAATTCAGTATCCAATGAAATTTACCATCACAAGTCTACAGATTGGAAGAATGATTAAGCATGGGTTTTGGAGTCAGGTGATCCTGAGTTCAAACCCCTGCTGTGCTGTTATCCAGCTGTGTAACTTTCAGCAAGTTACTTAACATCTCTGAGCATTAGTTTTATCATCTGTTTAATGGGAGAGTAATACTTACATCATAATGAAATAATGAATGCTCCTGGCACACACAGTAAATCCTCAATAAATGGTATTTTATGTATCCCTGTCTCACTCCTTGCATCAAAATACATCGCAATGGATCAAAGATTTATATGTGTAAAAAGTAGAGAAAACAGGAAAAAAAATATCGATGAATAAAAATATGATCATGGTTTGTGGAACATATTTACAAATATGAGGCAGTTAGAGAGCATAAAGAAAAAATGGTACATATGACATAAAAAATAAAAAGTTGGTGTAGTAAAAATTATCATAATTAAAGTTGAATGAAAGACACAAAAGTGGGGAAAGGATATGCAACATATGTGACAATGTAAGGATCTCCCAACATTAAGGTTTAAAAAAACCTAAAAAGAAATATTGAAAAGATGAACTCCTGAACCAGAGGATATTAAAGATTATACACCTGGAAGAGGCACAGTTTTGGTAATGGTGGAGGTAGAGGGTGAAGAATAAAAAGTTCTGTTTCTGGATAATTTAAAATATGATATGCCTATTAGACATGTACAGTAGGTATTGCGTAGGTTTTAATTATCCTATGTTTCTCCCTCTCTCCCTTTTTGTTTCCAGCTAACTTCAGAGGTTAGCTTAAATGTCACTCTCTCAGGGGAACCTTCCCTGACTGTGCCAGCCTAAGTTACTTCTGTTATATATCCCATTACATTCTTTTGTAAGTAATTCTTCTTGCAAGTATTGTGGACTTCTGTACAACAGAAGTCTGAGATCTGGGACACAGGAAGGTGTTAAACATTGGGGAGATCATCCAGCAATTACTGGGGCCTTCGCATTTGAGCTTAATTTCAAGTGTTGGACTGTTGCCCTTAGAGGTCTGTTAAGAAAGAGGAAGTCAGAATCCCAGTCTTGGTGAAACTGGGTTACCCTGAAGATTGAGATTTGGAAATAATGCAAATTCCCCATTATTATAAATCTTAATTCCAGGGGGGGAAAAGATGACTAGTTAAACTGGAGCACAAGATCTGAGAGAGTCTGACAAAGATGGTCAGATATTGAATCCACTAACTAATTAGGACTCCTAAAATTCATAAGGCATAGGACAAAATTTTTCTCAGAGGCTGGAGAAGATTTAACCTCTCTATTCAAATGTCCCTAATTATGGGAATTGTAGGATCCAGTGAAAGGGAGCAAGTTGGATCATTATATCAACATCCGTCCAAAACTACCACAAACCTTAATTATTTGATTTTGTGTTAGGTTTTTGTTTGAAGTTTTACTTTTTTGACTACCGGTTGGGTGTTCTCCACATTTATGGAGTTTGGGTTTGAATAAATATTTTTTTCTATAAATATTCATTACCAGTGAATGGCCCTATACTTGTAGAAGCCTTGAAATGGAGCTGAAGCGATTGAAACATGGGCCTTGTTTGCTAGGTGACATGATTTCCAGTTGCAGAGGGATGGTGTTATGTCTGTGGTTGGCGAGTGTCTTCACTAATGGCTTTGAAAGGAATTTAAATGGCATGTTAATTAAATTTGAAGCCATAGTAAAGGAGAAAGTGTTGTGAACATTACTGAGAATCCAAACAATAACCTCTCCTCGAGAGGTTAAGGATGTAATCAGACAAGAAAGCCAGATTTAACCTATCAAATAGAAGCCATCATGTGGGAAAAATTATCAAAAATAAGATATTTTAGTCTAAGGAGAGTACTGACTGGAAATCAGCCATGCTGTGAGCATTTGGCAGTCACCAGAATAGAATTAGCCTAAATAAAATAGATTCACACTGAATTTCTAACTTCTCTCTAAAAAAAATACATTTTACTTTGAAATGTTGTTCTAAGTATTAGTGTAGTTCATGGACAAAGGGTCACAGACTCTAGAGATCTCATGATTCAGACAGAGTTCTGTATCTGGGAAGTGGACAAAAATCTCTATGCCATGAGTGAAATTAGTTATGTAAAGAAAACCTGACCAGCAATTCCACATCTTAGAGAGTGCTCTGGAAAAGAGTAATCTGCATTTTAGAGGTTGTTTCTCAAGGACCACTTGCTACAGAACCACCAGGAATGCTTTTTAAAATGCAGATTTCTAGGTTTTACCCCAGACCTACTGAAACAGAGTCCCTGGATATGGGTACATGAGATCTGAATTTTAAACAAGGGCTTTGTTTCTTTCCTTTTATGTAATAACTTTTGAGAACTACTGTTTTATATTACCAGGACATTGCACTAAAATGTTGTGAATGGAAAGTACAGAATAGGAACGATATTTTAATATGGAAAGCTTGTAATGACTTGGAATATAAAGGCACAGATTATCAGGCATCAACCAACCCCACACATAGAAAGGAGAGGCACAGCATTTTCAGAGTTTCTGTGTGTACAGCCTCACAAATTGGGTACTGCACAACTCCACAGGGCATCATTCACATAGATTACAATGTGAATGGCACCCCCTAAAGTTGTGCAGTGTAGACCCTAAATCAGTCTACACAGATATTCCCATTTAGTACTAGCATGATTCTGTTTTAGAGAAGGAAAATTGGTTAGCCTCTATCACGCTCCAAATGAAAAGACTTTTGTTTTTCTTGATCTATGTTCACCAGGATTTACAAATTTGATATTCAAGGTACCTGGCTGCTGAGATGGGGATGTCACTGGCAATAAGTATATATCCTGTTATAATATTATACAGTCAAATTTCTATTCATAAATTATTCTCCTGTTATTTAGATTTTAGTGAATCATCGTTTTATAACCTACTGAGTCGAGGGTGATAACCTGGACCAAGAAAGATTCCACTAAAGTATATTGACCTCATGAAAGCCACCCTGAAACTTTCAGGCAGCTTTGCCCTTGTCATGACTATAGCTACCATGCTGTCATATTATGTATTTTATGATGTGAAGAGAATCAGTGTTTAAATAAATAAGAAAGGTCGGAGACAGCTTGATGAGCCATAGATTCCACTTAGAGTATTTTCCCTCATATGCAGTTTTTTTTTTTTTTGCACCTGCAACCAGATTGTAACCTTGAGAAGAATCTTATGCACACAATTAGAGGCCACAGTGGAAAATTTACTTCTGAGACTAGGTCATCAAAAAGAGCATGCTGAGTCCAGATGCAGAGGAAATTAGAACTTTGTTCTTTCTTTGAGGACAATTGTGCCCTCTGTGAAAATTACACAGCCCCTCCTTACACTGTTTGAGGGGAGAGAACGCCATTAACAAAACAAGTAAGGGGGGGAGATACTGGGACACAAAATTGGGAGGGGGAGTTAGGAAAATAAGTGAGTTTGTAAACTGCTGAGTCATTAGGATTGTATAAGCTGAGGAAAGGGAAGGAGAGAGAAAATCTGTTACCTGAGCTAAGAGAGCAGATGGAACTTGCTGAAATAGTGACTAACAGATCATGGCTTCTCCCATAGGTTTCCCTTCTGAAAATCATCTTTACTTGACCCTACTGCCCTTTCTAGATTCCTACTTATTTCTTTCCTTCCTTTTACAACTAAACTTCTCTTTACAAGTTGACTTGCTACCCTTACCGCCCTGTCTCTCCTTAACCCCTAACGTAAATACATTTCACCTGAAACTTCTTCGCCCCATTCTACTAAATCTATACTCCTAAAGCTCATCAGTGCCACATCAAACCTTTACTTCCAGGTCCAAATCTCTTTCCCAATCTGTTTCTGCTTTTATAAATACCTGCTGGAATTTCCCCCTAAATATAACAGCAACAACTGAAACAGCAGAGGCAAAAACAACAAAGGCAACACCAATAACAGTAAGACAGATTATTTATTGAGCACTGCCTGGCACTGTTCCAAGTGTTCTCCATGGGATGACTCATTTGATTCTCTCAATGACTCTGTGAGGTAGGTGCTTTCATTATCCTTATTATAAAGTTGAAGTAACAAGTTCAGAGAGGATTCATAACTTCCCTAAGTTCACATAAAGTAGTAAGTTGTGGAGCTAGGATTTGAACTTGGGTACTCTAAGTGCTTGACCATCTGCAAGCTAGCTTTCTGTAGGCCATGCCACTTCAAATTCAGCATATCTAAAATTCAACTCTTAAATCCCTAGCCCTAGCCCTAAACAAGTTTCTTCACTTTCTCCACTTCTTTAGTGAAATCACCGTCTTCCCAAATCACAACATCATCATCTTTAAGCATGCATAATACAAAATAAGCTTTCAGGGTTCTGATTTATCAGTGCATGAGAATGTTTGTTCATTAAAAACTACACAACTTTTAATGCCGAATGTGCTTACTTTGATATACCATCATATACATAGGTCTGTGAGCATGAATTCATAATTCTTAAATATTATAGATTTATTTTAATGCTGTCTTGCAGATAAACTTGAATTTTAAATACTTAGCCAGTGTGTATGATATCTGGCAAAAATTCCTTTGCCTATGCCTTTTTTTTAGTGATTCCTTAGTGCTTCGTCAGACATGTAAAAATTCTAGTAACTTGTATGAAGAAAAAGGCTCCAAACATCTTCTTTTCCCAGATAAAAAGTAGTATGATTTAATAGTGCTTTAACTTAAAATATGTCTGGGGTGAACTAGATAACAGGTTAAACATGGGGACAGAGAGTTGTTATAGCTAAGAAACTTAAAATAATTCATATGACAAATAATATTTTAATCATCCAGATGTTCTTCTCTCTCACCATGTTGGGAAACACATAGGTCTTTGGCATAGGGCAGATCAACCATTTCTGTACTTGGATGACTTTTTCATTTTTGTGCAGATAGTTTGGTCTTAGACTTAGGCAATCTTTATACTTTAGCATTGTTTACAGAGCAAGGAATCAAACAGGGGAGCTAGTATGTTAAAAGTTTGACTCAATTCTGCCCTTGAATACATCTGAATTCCAAAACAGAGGTCATTTACCTACTATCAGTTTTAAATTACCACAAATTCTGGCAATAGTCCTAATCTCTAGTAAAGAGAATTTAAGTAGCCATTGGCCAATAGTTCAACACCAAGGTACTTTTGCTAAGGATATTATTTTGACTATGTACAATAACTGAGGTCTTTCTTGCCTTGTTTCCCATGACCAGGTAAGTCTCTGCCTCCTTCTTCAATACCCATAACTAGGCCCCTATTTTCTCCTGTGCTTGATCCTTTGCCAAGTATTCTGGTTCCTTTGAAACTCTGTTCTTATATTATCTTTATCATTATATATTCCCAGAGATTAGAATCCAGACCCAGAATTTCATTTCCTATGTTTTGACTCTTGAAAAATGCAACCTGATTTCTCTGACACTGCCTATTTATCTACCTAGGCCTCAGGACTGTCACATATGGCCTTGCAGGCTGTACACTGCACAACTCCAGGGGACACCATTGTGCGAACTATAATGTGAATGGTGCCCCTGGATGTGTGCAACGAGGCTGCCATAACTAGATCTTTACTTATTATGTGCTGACAGACTACTCTCCCTTTCTGCCTTTTGTAACACCTTGTTGCACCTATGTCATGGAAATTTGCCTAGTCTTTATTACCAGACCTCCTTGACTTTAATTTTCTGCCTTCTTGGACCACCTATTAATGCCTGCTGTTTAAATACTACTGCCAGGGTTTACAAATGCAATCTTTTTTTTTTTTTTTGTCATACATTATTTTCTTAATCTTTACTGGAGTATAACTGCTTCACAATACTGTTAGTGTCGGTTGCACAACAAAGCGAATCAGCCATGTGCATACACATGTCCCCATATCCCCTCCCTCTTGAGCCTCCCTCCCATCCTCCCTATACCACCCTTCTAGGTCATCGCAAATCACTGAACTGATCTCCCTGTCCTATGCTGCTGCTTCCCAGCAACCAACTATTTTAAATTCGGTAGTGTATACATGTCGATGCTACTCTCACATCACCCCAGCTTGGCCCTACCACCCCATGTCCTCAAGTCCATTATCTATGTCTACCTCTTTATATCTGCCCTGCAACTAGGTTCATCAGTACCATTTTTTTTAGATTCCATATATATGTGTTAAAATACAGTATTTGTTTTTCTCTTTCTGACTTACTGCACTCTGTATGACAGACTCTAGGTCCATCCACCTCAGTACAAATAACTCCATTTCGTTTCTTTTTAAGGCTGAGTAATATTCCATTGTATATATGTGCCACCTCTTCTTTATCCATTCATCCAATGATGGACACTTAGGTTGTTTCCATCTCCTGGCTATTGTAAATAGAGCTGCAATGAACATTTTGGTACATGACTCCTTTTGAATTATGGTTTTCTCAGGGTATATGCCCAGTAGTGGGATTGCTGTGTCATATAATAGTTTTATTTTTAGTTTTTTAAGGAACCTCCATATTGTTCTCCATAGTGGCTGTACCAATTCACATACCCACCAGCAGTGCAAGAGTGTACCCTTTTCTCCACACCCTCTCCAGCATTTATTGTTTCTAGATTTTTTGATGATGGCCATTCTGACTGGTGTGAGATGATATCTCATTGTAGTTTTGATTTGCATTTCTCTAATGATTAATGATGTTGAGCATTCTTTTTTTTTTTTTGCAGTACACAAGCCTCTCACTGTTGTGGCCTCTCCCATTCCGGAGCACAGGCTCCGGACGCGCAGGCTCAGCGGCCATGGCTCATGGGCCCAGCCGCTCTGCGGCATGTGGGATCTTCCCGGACCGGGGCACGAACCCGTGTCCCCTGCATTGCCAGGCAGGCTCTCAACCACTGCGCCACCAGGGAAGCCCTGTTGAGCATTCTTTCATGTGTTTGTTTGCACTCTGTATATTTTCTTTGGAGAAATGTCTATTTAGGTCTTCTGCCCATTTTTGGATTGGGTTGTTTGTTTTTTTGTTATTGAGCTGCATGAGCTGCTTGTAAATTCTGTAGATTAATCCTTTGTCAGTTGCTTCATTTGCAAATATTTTCTCCCACTCTGAGGGTTGTCTTTTGGTCTTGTTTATGGTTTCCTTTGCGGTGCAAAAGCTTTGAAGTTTCATTAGGTCCCATCTGTTTATTTTTGTTTTTATTTCCATTTCTCTAGGAGGTGGGTCAAAAAGAATCTTGCTGCGATTTATGTCATAGAGTGTTCTGCCTATGTTTTCCTCTAAGAGTTTGATAGTTTCTGGCCTTGCATTTAGGTCTTTATTCCATTTTGAGCCTATTTTTGTGGATGGTGTTAAGGAGTGTTCTAGTCTCATACTTTTACATGTACCTGTCCAGTTTTCCCAGAACCACTTATTGAAGAGGCTGTCCTTTCTCCACTGTACATTCCTGCCTCCTTTATCAAAGGTAAGGTGACCATATGTGTGTGGGTTTATCTCTGGGCTTTCTATCCTGTTCCATTGATCTATATTTCTGTTTTTGTGCCAATACCATACTGTCTTGATTACTGTAGCTTTGTAGTACAGTCTGAAGTCAGGGAGCCTGACTCCTCCAGCTCCGTTTTTCGTTCTCAAGATTGCTTTGGCTATTCAGGGTCTTTTGTGTTTCCATAAAAATTGTGAAATTTTTTGTTCCAGTTCTGTGAAAAATGCCAGTGGTAGTTTGATAAGGATTGCATTGAATCTGTAGATTGCTTTGGGTAGTAGAGTCATTTTCACAAGGTTGATTCTTCCAATCCAGGAACATGGTATATCTCTCCATCTATTAGTATCGTCTTTAATTTCTTTCATCAGTGTCTTATAATTCTCTGCATACAGGTCTTTTGTTTCCTTAGGTGGGTTTATTCCTAGATATTTTATTCTTTTTGTTGCAATGGTAAATGGGAGTGTTTTCTTGATTTCACTTTCAGATTTTTCATCATTAGTGTATAGGAATGCCAGAGATTTCTGTGCATTAATTTTGTCTCCTGCTACTTTACCAAATTCATTGATTAGCTCTAGTAGTTTTCTGGTAGCATCTTTAGGATTCTCTATGTATAGTATCATGTCATCTGCAACCAGTGACAGCTTTATTTCTTCTTTTCCAATTTGGATTCCTTTTATTTCCTTTTCTTCTCTGATTGCTGTGGCTAAAACTTCCAAGACTATGTTGAATAAGAGTGGTGAGAGTGGGCAACCTTGTCTTGATCCTGATCTTAGTGGAAATGCTTTCAGTTTTCCACCATTGAGGACGATGTTGGCTGTGGGTTTGTCATATATGGCCTTTATTATGCTGAGGAAAGTCCCCTCTTTGCCTACTTTCTCCAGGGTTTTTTATCATAAATGGGTGTTGAATTTTGTCGAAAGCTTTCTCTGCATCTATTGAGATGATCATATGGTTTTTCTACTTCAGTTTGTTAATATGGTGTATCATGTTGATTGATTTGCGTATATTGAAGAATCCTTGCATTCCTGGAATAAACCCCACTTGATCATAGTGTATGATGCTTTTAATGTGCTGTTGGATTCTGTTTGCTAGTATTTTGTGGAGGATTTTTGCATCTATGTTTATCAGTGATATGGGCCTGTAGTTTTCTTTCTTTGTGACATCCTTGTCTGGTTTTGGTATCAGGGTGATGGTGGCCTCGTAGAATGAATTTGGGAGTGTTCCTCCCTCTGCTATATTTTGGAAGAGTTTGAGAAGGATAAGTGTTAACTCTTCTCTAAATGTTTGATAGAATTCGCCTGTGAAGGCATCTGGTCCTGGGCTTTTGTTTGCTGGAAGATTTTTAATCACAGTTTCAATTTCAGTGCTTGTGATTGGTCTGTTCATATTTTCTATTTCTTCCTGATTCAGTCTTGGCAGGTTGTGCCTTTCTAAGAAGGCGTCCATTTCTTCCAGTTTGTCCATTTTACTGGCATAGAGTTGCTTGTAGTAATCTCTCATGATCTTTTGTATTTCTGCAGTGTCAGTTTTTACCTCTCCTTTTTCATTTCTAATTCTATTGATTTGAGTCTTCTCCCTTTTTCTCTTGATGAGTCTGGCTAATGGTTTATCAATTTTGTTTATCTTCTCAAAGAACCAGCTTTTACTTTTATTGATCTTTGCTATCGTTTCCTTCATTTCTTTTTCATTTATTTCTGATCTGATCTTTATAATTTCTTTCCTTCTGCTAACTTTGGGGTTTTTTTGTTCTTCTTTCTCTAATTGCTTTAGATGCAAGGTTAGGTTGTTTATTCGAGATGTTTCCTGTTTCTTAAGGTAGGATTTTATTGCTATAAACTTCCCTCTTAGAACTGCTTTTGCTGCATCCCATAGGTTTTGGGTCATCGTATCTGCATTGTCATTTGTTTCTAGGTATTTTTCGATTTCCTCTTTGATTTCTTCAGTGATCATTTTGTTATTAAGTAGTGTATTGTTTAGCCTCCATGTGTTTGTATTTCTTACAGACCTTTTCCTGTAATTGATATCTAGTCTCATAGCGCTGTGGTCAGAAAAGATACTTGATACGATTTCAATTTTCTTAAATTTACCAAGGCTTGATTTGTGACCCAGGATATGATCTATCCTGGAGAATGTTCCATGAGCACTTGAGAAAAATGTTTATTCTGTTGTTTTTGGGTGGAATGTCCTATAAATATCAATTAAGTCCATCTTGTTTAATGTATCATTTAAAGCTTGTGTTTCCTTATTTAGTTTCATTGTGGATGATCTGTCCATTGGTGACAGTGGGGTGTTAAAGTCCCCTACTATGAATGTGTTACTGTCAATTTCCTCTTTTATGGCTGTTAGTAGTTGCCTTATGTATTGAGGTGCTCCTGTGTTGGGTGCATAAATATTTACAATTATTATATCTTCTTCTTGGATCGACCCCTTGGTCATTATGTAGTGCCCTTCTTTGTCTCTTGTAATAGACTTTATTTTAAAGTCTATCTTGTCTGATATGAGAATTGCTACCCCAGCTTTCTTTTGGTTTCCGTTTGCATGGAATATCTTTTTCCATCCCCTTACTTTCAGTCTGTATGTGTCTCTAGCTCTGAAGTGGGTCTCTTGTAGACCGCATATATATGTGTCTTGTTTTTGTATCCATTCAGCCAGTCTGTGTCTTTTGGTGGGAGCATTTAATCCGTTTACATTTAAGGTGATTATCGATATGTATGCTCCTATTCCCATTTTCTTAATTGTTTTGCGTTTGTTATTGTAGGTCTTTTCCTTCTCTTGTGTTTCTTGCCTAGAGAAGTTCCTTTAGCATTTGTTGTAAAGCTGGTTTGGTGATGCTGAACCCTCTCAGCTTTTGCTTGTCTGTTTTAATTTCTCCATCAAATCTTAATGAGATCCTTGCTGTGTAGAGTAATCTTGGTTGCAGGTGTTTTTCCTTCATCACTTTACATATGTCCTGCCAGTCCCTTCTGGCTTGAAGAGTTTCTGCTGAAAGATCAGCTGTTAACCTTATGGGGATTCCCTTGTTTGTTATTTGTTGTTTTTCCCTTGCTGCTTCTAATATGTTTTCTTTGTACTTAATTTTTGATAGTTTGATTAGTATGTGCCTTGGCATGTTTCTCCTTGGATTTATCCTGTATGGGACTCTCTGTGCTTCCTGGACTTGATTAACTATTTCCTTTCCCATATTAGGGAAGTTTTCAACTATAATCTCTTCAAATATTTTCTCAGTCCCTTTCTTTTTCTCTTCTTCTTCTGGAACCGCTATAATTCGAATGTTGGTGCGTTTAATGTTGTCCCAGATGTCTCTGAGACTGTCCTCAGTGCTTTTCATTCTTTTTTCCTTATTCTCTGCAGCGGTTATTTCCACTATTTTATCTTCCAGGTCACTTATCCATTATTCTGCCTCAGTTATTCTGCTATTGATCCCATCTAGAGCATTTTTAATTTCATTTATTGTGCTGTTCATTGTTGCTTGTTTCATCTTTAGTTCTTCTAGGTCCTTGTTAATTCTATTTCCAAGGTTTTGGATCATGTTTACTATTATTATTCTGAATTCTTTTTCAGATAGACTGCCTATTTCCTCTTCATTTGTTAGGTCTGGTGGGTTTTTATCTTGCTCCTTCATCTGCTGT
>RJWK010063739.1:0-12480 GCA_004363435.1 Platanista minor | reverse complement strand
TATTGATCTTTGCTATCATTTCCTTCATTTCTTTTTCATTTATTTCTGATCTGATCTTTATGATTTCTTTCCTTCTGCTAACTTTGGGGTTTTTTTTTTTGTTGTTCTTCTTTCTCTAATTGCTTTAGGTGCAAGGTTAGGTTGCTTATTCGAGATGTTTCCTGTTTCTTAAGGTAGGATTGTATTGCTATAAACTTCCCTCTTAGAACTTTTTGCTGCATCCCATAGGTTTTGGGTTGTCGTGTCTATATTTTCATTCGTTTCTAGGTATTTTTTGATTTCCTCTTTGATTTCTTCAGTTATCACTTCGTTATTAAGCAGGGTATTGTTTAGCCTCCATGTGTTTGTATTTTTTACAGATCTTTTCCTGTAATTGATATCTAGTCTCATAGCGTTGTGGTCAGAAAAGATACTTGAGACAATTTCAATTTTCTTAAATTTATCAAGGCTTGATTTGTGACCCAAGATATGATCTATCCTGGAGAATGTTCCATGAGCACTTGAGAAAAATGTGTATTCTGTTGTTTTTGGATGGAATGTCGTATAAATATCAGTTAAGTCCATCTTGTTTAATGTATCATTTAAAGCTTGTGTTTCCTTACTTATTCTCATTCTGGATGATCCGTCCATTGGTGAAAGTGGGGTGTTAAAGTCCCCTACTATGAATGTGTTACTGTCGATTTCCTTTTATGGCTGTTAGTATTTGCCTTATGTATTGAGGTGCTCCTGTGTTGGGTGCATAAATATTTACAATTGTTCTATCTTCTTCTTGGATCGACCCCTTGATCATGATGTAGTGTCCGTCTTTGTCTCTTCTAATAGTCTTTATTTTAAAGTCTATTTTGTCTGATATGAGAATTGCTACTCCAGCTTTCTTTTGGTTTCCATTTGCATGGAATATCTTTTTCCATCCTCTTACTTTCAGTCTGTATGTGTCTCTAGGTCTGAAGTGGGTCTCTTGTAGACAGCATATATATGGGTCTTGTTTTTGTTTCCATTCAGCCAGTCTATGTCTTTTGGTGGGAGCATTTAATCCATTTACATTTAAGGTGATTAGCGATATGTATGTTCCTATTCCCATTTTCTTAATTGTTTTGGGTTTGCTATTGTAGGTCTTTTCCTTCTCTTGTGTTTCTTGCCTAGAGAAGTTCCTTTAGCGTTTGTTGTAAAGCTGGTTTGGTGGTGCTGAACTCTCTCAGCTTTTGCTTGTCTGTAAAGCTTTTAATTTCTCCATCAAATCTGAATGAGAGCCTTGCTGGGTAGAGTAATCTTGGTTGCAGGTGTTTCTCCTTCATCACTTTAAATATGTCCTGCCAGTCCCTTCTGGCTTGAAGAGTTTCTGCTGAAAGATCAGCTGTTAACCGTATGGGGATTCCCTTGTGTGTTATTTGTTGTTTTTCCCTTGCTGCTTTTAATATGTTTTCTTTGTATTTAATTTTTGATAGTTTGATTAGTACGTGCCTTGGCGTGTTTCTCCTTGGATTTATCCTGTATGGGACTCTCTGTGCTTCCTGGACTTGATTAACTATTTCCTTTCCCATATTAGGGAAGTTTTCAACTAGAATCTCTTCAAATATTTTCTCAGTCCCTTTCTTTTTCTCTTCTTCTTCTGGAACCCCTATAATTCGAATGTTGGTGCATTTAATGTTGTCCCAGAGGTCTCTGAGACGGTCCTCAGTTCTTTTCATTCTTTCTTCTTTATTCTGCTCTGCAGTAGTTATTTCCACTATTTTATCTTCCAGGTCACTTATCCGTTCTTCTGCCTCAGTTATTCTGCTATTGATCCCATCTAGAGTATTTTTAAGTTCATTTACTGCGTTGTTCATTGTTGCTTGTTTCATCTTTAGTTCTTCTAGGTCCTTGTTAATTCTATTTCCAAGGTTTTGGATCATGTTTACTACCATTATTCTGAATTCTTTTTCGGATAGACTGCCTATTTCCTCTTCATTTGTTAGGTCTGGCGGGTTTTCATCTTGCTCTTTCATCTGCTGTGTGTTTTTCTGTCTTCTCATTTTGCTTATCTTACTGTGTTTGGGGTCTCCTTTTCGCAGGCTGCAGGTTCATAGTTCCCGTTGTTTATGGTGTCTGTCCCCAGTGGCTAAAGTTGGTTCAGTGGGTTGTGTAGGCTTCCTGGTGGAGGGGACTAGTGCCTGTGTTCTGGTGGATGAGGCTGGATCTTGTCTTTCTGATGGGCAGGTCCACGTCTGGTGGTGTGTTTTGGGGTGTCTGTGGACTTATTATGATTTTAGGCAGCCTCTCTGCTAATGGGGGGGGGGGGTTGTGTTCCTGTCTTGCTAGTTGTTTGGCATAGGGTGTCCAGCACTGTAGCTTGCTGGTCGTTGAGTGAAGCTGGGTGCTGGTGTTGAGATGGAGACCTATGGGAGATTTTCGCCGTTTGATATTATGTGGAGTTGGGAGGTCTCTTGTAGACCAGTGTCCTAAAGTTGGCTCTCCCACCTGAGAGGCACAGCACTGACTCCTGGCTGCGGCACCAAGAGCCTTTCATCCACACGGCTTGCCAGGTACGTTACACCTGCCATGTAGTGGCCTGGCTGGTGGAGCAGGGTGGAGCTCAAAGAACCAGTTCTGCAAATAGGCTACTCAAGGAACTGGCCTCACCAGTGACCAAATGCATGAAACTGATCTGAAGGCTGGCCTTTAAATATCCAGAAAGGGAAAATGAAACATGAATTACCCAGGAAGTCCCCAAGAACACCCAGGGTGAACTGTAGCTAGGACGTTTCTCAGCTCCAAACAGACTCATGCAGTGGGGCGGTGGGTGCCTCTCTGGGGAGAGTCAAAAGTATACAAGATTTTAAAACGTATTGTTTAAAGACATAAACCTACATGGTAAAGTTATAGAGAACAGCAGGCTAATAATAATAACAGAATTCAGGTTAGTGTATCCCCTGGGGATGAGGAGAGAGGAAAACCCACCTAAGGAGAGGAATAAAAACAATTTCTAAAGGGCTGTTGATACTCTGTTTCTTCATTTGGCTGGGCATATGTCTGCTTTATTACTCTTCTTTAAACTGTACATATTTGTTTTATATGCATATATATCTATTTCACAATAATTTTTTAATCAAATACTTTCTTATATTCCAACAATATCCAGTTAAAGATAAGACTGGGGGGAAATGATCCTACTCCCTAGCAACAAAAAACATAAAACACCTAGGAACAAACAAGAAATGTTCACAACCCCCATAAAGAAATCTATGAAACTTAAGTGGGTGCTATAAAAAAAGAGAATGACAGGAAGGAAGACACAAATCAGTAAGGGACAGACCATATTTCTAGAGAGGAAAACTCAATGTCATTATTATTTTAGAAATTTATTGTCATTCCAAATTAGATTTTAATGATACGTGCAGAAGAGCTACAAAATGGTTATAAATATCATAGAGAAGAATGACTAAATGGGTAAGCATTAACCAAAGAAAAGTTGAGAAAGAATCTGCATGGCCAGGGGTTAAATTTATAAAGTCATAATTTAAAAAATGTGATAGTGGAAGAAAAAGAGATCAGTTAATGAAAAAAGAGAAAACCTGGAAGCTCATATGTTTGTGCACGATAATAAAGCTAACATTTAGAGTCAGTCGGGGGAACGGGGAAGGAAATCTAGTCCAAGACCAAAGTCTATTAACCTAGTAACACAGATTACTGGACCTGGGAGGTTAAGGGAGAGGGGGGAGGGAGACTCTCATGTTTTGCGTTTTTGAATTTTGAGCAACATGGCTGTAATGTACAGTTGACCCTAAACATGGTGGGGGAGGGTCAAGGGCGTCAACCCCCTAGTAATTGAAAATTCCCGTATAACATTACAGTCAGCCCCCCATATCCGCGGTTCCACATCCTCAGATTCAACTAACAACAGATTGTGTAGACCTGTAGTACTTATTTAGTGAAAAAATATCCATGTATAAGTAGACCCACAGAGTTCAAACCGTGTTGTTCAAGGGTCAACTGAATAGTCCAAAAAAGTTAACTTTCAATTTCAAATGTAGTTGGTAGGAAAAGAAATTGAACTAAAAGAACTGGCAGACAATTTGAGAAGAAATAAAATCAGGCTCTAATCTTATACCATAAACCAAAATAAATTTTGGTAGGATTAGAGTTGAATGCAAAAGAGAGAGCTGAGGGCTTCCCTGGTGGCACAGTGGTTGAGAGTCTGCCTGCTGATGGAGAAACACGGGTTCGTGCCCCGGTCCGGGAAGATCCCACATGCTGCAAAGCAGCTAGGCCCGTGAGCCACGGCTGCTGAGCCTGTGCTCAGGCTGCTGAGCCTGAGCCCGTCCGCAACGGGAGAGGCCACAGCAGTGAGAGGCCCGCGTACTGCAAAAAAAAAAAAAAAAAAAAAAAAGAGAGAGCTGAGTGGAAAAGCTGACACCAAATAAAGAACGAGAAGAAAATATAGGTGAATATTTATCTGAACTTGGGGTGGGGCAGACTTTTCAAACCCAAAAGCAAAGGAAGAAATCACAAAATGAAAGGACTGATAGTCTTAACTACATGGATCAGTCTGCTGGGGCTGTGAAAACAAAATACCATAGACTAGGAGGCTTAAAAAACAGAAATTTATTCCTCTCAGTTCTGGAGTCTGGAAGTTCAAGATCAAGGTGTCAGTCAATTCAGTTCCTGGTGAGGGCTCTCTTCCTGGCTTGTAGACATCAGCCTTCTTGCTGTGTGTCCACATGGCATTTCCTCAGTGCATGTGTGAGGATGGAAAGAGAGAGAGAGAGAGCTCTTGGCCATCTCTTCTTGTAAGGGCACTAATCCCATCATGCGGGCCCCACCCTCAGGGCCTCATCTAACCCTAAATACCCCCCAAACATTCCACCTCCAAACATTATCCAACTCTTGGAATTAGGGCTTCAACATATGCATTCAGGAGAACACAAACATTCAGTCCACAACACCACGTAAACATTAGAAACTTCTCTATGTTTAATAATAATAATAATAGAAAAACAAACACTGAACTGAGAAAAAATGTATTACATATATGTCAGTCACTATTCTTATGGATAAATAAATGTTAAATAAAATATAGGTTATAAAATCATTCAGGGACTTCCCTGGCGGTACACTAGTTAAGACTTCACCTTCCATTGCAGGGGGTGCAGGTTTGATCCCTGGTCGGAGAGCTAAGATCCCACATGCCTTGTGACCAAAAAAAAAAAAAAAAAAAAAAAAAAAAAAAAAAAAAAAAAAAAAAAAAAAAAAAAAAAAAAAAAAAAAAAAAAAAAAAAAAAACCCAAAACATAAAACAGAAGCAGTATTGTAACAAATTCAATAAATTTTTACTTTAAAAAATAAAATAAAATCATTCATATAGAATGATCTCAATTTTTAAACATTAAACATGGTTATTTCTGGAGGCTGAGAATCACAGATATTTATTTTCTCCTTTGTGTTTTTGTGTATTTTCTAAATTTTCCATAATGAATATGAATTACTTTTAAGATTCAAAAAAATTACCATTATTTTTTAAAAGTGTTATGTCATGTTCAAGCAACATCTGGGGCATAGGGTCCAGTTCTGCAAAACTTTAGGAGGATGTTTGATGGGCCAGGTGCCCAGCACGGCCTGGAGTGTGATCCGTATCACCCTATAGACTCTACAAGGAACCCCTGAAAGAGGCAAGTCCTTCTCCCTGGAGGAGGCAGGCATGATGGGGATCTTGCACCAATGAAAATCCTGCCCCATGGAAAATAGACTTATTTGAGATGGCTCGAAACGGACAGACCCAGAAGCGAAGTGACAAAGAGACAGATCTCAAGATCTCAGCTCAAAAGAGGGAATAATATCTACCTCTATGAGCTGCCCCTAAATGCAAAACACCATAGAGTGAGCTTCGTGTCATGGTCCATCCATGACTCAGGCATAGATGGAAGAAGGCTTCTTGTATGAGGAAGGGGGTTAAATTAGACATTAATTTTTAATTATGTAATTACTTTTCCTTTTAAAAATTTAAAACAGATTGTATACTTAAAATGAATGACTTATTTGAGGTATATAAATTATACATCAATGAAATTATTTTTAAAAGTTTAAATATCACAGAGAAGGCTAAATTCCTCTTTGATCCCCCCCCCCACACACACACACACACAATCCCGATGCCCTTCCCCCTTCCCTGGAGATAACAGCTATTATAAGTTTGGAATGCCTTTTTCTAGACCTTTTTATATTCTTTTACATGTAGGTATGTGTTACTTATATTTGTATTCCTATAAAGTATGAAGGACTATGTGAAAATGTTTCTATGAAAGGCATCATAATGTATTCATCACTTGGAAACTTGCTTTCTTCACATTATAATCTGAGAGATTCATCAGTATTGTTATAGAGAGATCCAACAAATTCTTTCTCAAAGCTGCATAGGCCTCCCAGGTATGAAAATGTGAGCTGATATAGTGGGTGCTATTCCACCACCAGCAGACATTCAAACTGTGTAGAGTTTTTCACCGTGACTGCAAACTGCCACAAAGGCTGTCCCAGAACTTTCCACCTGTGCACACACGCCAGGTTTCCTTTAGAGCAGACCCTGGGAAGTAGAATCCTTATGATGTAGGGCAGATGCTTTTTAATTTGACAGGTCCTGCCAAATTGCTCTCCTAGCCTCAGATCCCATGGCTTTAAAAACCTGATCCCTGTGAAATGTCTTCTTGTCAGTTTCAGCTCAGCCGTTTCAACCTACCTGGCATATTCTGCACTTTGGTTTTGTTCCACTGCTCTCCATAACTATTCAAATCATGATCCAACCATGAGATGGGCTGCCCTGGTCACTGGCAGCACTCAAGCCAATGGCCACCCTCCTGGCCACTCACGGAGGGGACCTCTTGAATGGGGAGGAGGCCCTTCTAAGCTTCTGTGAATCAGAAGATGCTCTACCAGTAAATGAGACGGGGATGAGGGCTAAGCAAGAAGAAACTGTACAAACCCCTGCATCAACTCAGCTGCTTGGATGGGCTGGGCCTAAAGAGGAAAATGCAATCAACACACTGGGGGGAAAAAAAAAAAAAAAAAAAAAAAAGCATCAACACGTAAATTAGGTGTGAGTGCAGCCGAGTGAGTCAGGCAGGCCTGGATATTGACGATTGTTCACCCTCCTCACCAGGCAAGCCAACCACCAACTCTGTGATGATGCCCACCAAGGTCAGCGAAACACCTGACAGATTAATTGTCTGCGGTATACTAAGTGCTTTTACCTAAGGTGCTAACTACGTTAACTGTGGTCTTACATAACGTGCTCCAATATTTTTAGCAGCACATAACTGCCATGTGAAAGGAGGAGCTGATCTCCCAGTGAATGCCGCTCACTTTCCAGGCGGGCGCAGTCCTTGACATGCTGATGTTTTGCAGGCAGCCCACTGCTGTTGGAGGGGTGAGAATGTCTCTGCAGAGGGTGGCAGCACCAGCCATATTCCGCAGCTTCTCCAGGCCAACCTGACACCCCGCCGACCAGCAGAAGGCGATCCACGTCACCTCCTTACCCCCAGGCCTCACGGCAGGGAGAAAAGGGCTGCTTCATGGGCAAAACCCAACCAGCCACGTCCGAGCTTAGCAAGCTCTCCCCAAACCCCACAGAGTAGATGGGGACGGGAGAAAACCAGAGCTGACCCTGGCCCTGCTCCCACATCCCCAGAGCCGTCTGCCCCAGAACCTGTGTGCCTACCCTCACGTCACCTCCCACCTCTCACAAGAAATCTAAGATTCCGAGTATAGTGTCAAGTGTGTGGCCCCTATAAGGGAGTGGAGCATCAGTATTCATGTCCTGCGTTGAGGGTCACTGCTGCCTTTTTCTCTGTTTCAGTAAATTTTATTGAAGTATCACACACACACAAGTACATACTAAAATTGGTGAATTTTGAAAATATGAGCACACGTATGTGACCAACACCCGTATAGAGAAACCGAACATCACCCGCCTCCCAGAAGCCTTCCTTGTGCCCCTGGGAACTACTACTCTGACTTCTAATACCTTATATTCATTCTGCCTTTTTTGCACGTTATATAAATGGAATCCTACGGTACATGCTCTTTTTCGTCTGGCTCCTTTGCTCAACAGTGTCTGCATGATTCCTCCATGATGTTCCATGTGACTGCAGACTGTTCTGTGGTACAGTGTTCTATTGTATGTATTCACCCCACTGTATTTGTCCATTCTACTGCCAAAGGATGCTGGGTGATTTTCAGTTTTGTGGCTATTAAAAGTAGTGCTGCTGTGAACACTCTAGTACATGCCTCTTCACTGCAGCCTTTTGCCTCTCATAAGATATAAAAAGTTGAAAACGACTGCTTTAAATCAAATCTTGAGAAAACCAACCTGCTCTATCTCTCCAATTCATCCTCTCATTCTTTAAACGCAGTCTTTCCACTATCTACATGGTACCAAGTAAAGAGCATTGGCCACAGGAGTCAGACTTCCTAATACTCAAGCCCAACTCTACCACCTACTTGCTCTGTGTCCTTAGGCAAGCACTTAACCTCTCTGTGCATCATTTTCCTTACCTGTAAAATGGGGAAAACAATAGTATTTCTACCTTTGGTATTTGGTTGAGGATTTTTTTTTTTTTTGCGGTACGCGGGCCTCTCACTGTTGTGGCCCCTCCCCTTGCGGAGCACAGGCTCTGGACGCGCAGGCTCTGGACGCGCAGGCTCAGCGGCCATGGCTCACGGGCCCAGCCGCTCCGCGGCATGTGGGATCTTCCCGGACCGGGGCACGAACCCGTGTCCCCTGCATCGGCAGGCGGACTCTCTACCACTGCGCCACCAGGGAAGCCCCGAGGATTAAATAAAGGAATAAGGGCTGCACAAAATAAGCACCCATCAAAGTTAGTATCTATGATTATGGCCAAAGGCACCCTGTCTCTCTCACCCCTGAGGCACCCTGTTCTGGGTGGCTTCTGCCAGGAGAGCTGAGCAAGGCTCTCACACAGGAGGAGACAGCAACTAAAGACAAACAATTTCACCACCTCCAACTGGAACGAAGCTGTACCAAAAAGCCCTCCCTAATTCCCTGGCGGTCTAGTGATTAAGACTCCACGCTTCCACTGCGGTGGGCACAGCTTCGATCCCTGGTTGGGGAACTAAGATCCCACATGCCACGTGGTGCAGCCAAAAAAAAAAAAAAACAAAAAAACAACACAACTGTTCTAAGGGTTCTCTGTTACACCAGACCATGCTCTTTCCCTCTGTCTTTCCAGCCATCAAGGCTGCGTGGAGGCCACAGCTACTGTCCTTTTACCCACAGGGCACTGGATTTCATTCAAAATGTGACCTAAACCAGAGGCACCATTCGGGGTCATTATTAATGGTGTGCCAACAGCCTGGTGACAAGCTGCTGGGGTGTTAACAGTGCCCAGAAATCGCTGCCTGAAAAAAACAAATGTTTTAAATGTCCCCGCAAAAGGAGAGTCAAATGGAGTATTTCATTTTTTCAGGCGACAAAGATGGAAAAAGCCCCTAGAAGCATACGGTGCAGAGACCTAGGAGCAAGACTCCAGGCCTCGCATTACCGGTTGCCGTGGCAACTGTATTTCACATTAGGAACTCATTTTCATATGATAGTGACCTGTGGAGGGAAGGGGAGGTTAGCTCCTAAGGAAACTTAGTTGAAGGTGGTACTGTTTGGGGATAGGGTTGATTTTGTTTACAAAAAAAAGCATTTAAAAGTGCCCTAAGGGGGACTTCCCCGGTGGCACAGTGGTTAAGAACCTGCCTTCCAATGCAGCGGACGTGGGTTCGATCCCTGGTCAGGAAACTAGATCTCACTTGCATGCCTCTACTAAGAGTTTGCATGCCACAACTAAGACCCGGTACAGGGGCTTCCCTCGGGGTGCAGTGGTTAAGAATCCGCCTGCCAATGTAGGGGACACGGGTTCGAGCCCTGGTCTGGGAAGATCCCATATGCCGCGGAACAACTAAGCCCGTGCGCCACAACTACTGAGCCTGGGCTCTAGACCCCGCGAGCCACAACTATTGAGCCTATGTGCCACAACTACTGAAGCCCGCATGCCACAACTACTGAAGCCCACGTGCCACAACTACCGAAGCCCGTGTGCCTAGAGCCCGTGCTCCACAACAAGAGGAGCAACCGCGATGAGAAGCCCATGCTCCGCAACGAAGAGTAGCCCCCGCTTGCCACAACTAGAGAGAGCCCGCACGCAGCAACGAAGACCCAACGCCGCCAAAAATAAAATAAATAAAAATAAATAAATTTATTTAAAAAAAGACTCGGTACAACCAAAAATAAAATAAATTAAATAAATAAATAATTTAAAAACACTTACTAAAAAAAAAAAAAAAAAAGTATCCTAAGGGACAGAAATGACCTGAGGGCTCCTCGGGGTTCTCTGTTCCACAGCTCTTACTTAAGACACACATACACACATTTGCACACATACACACGGCCTGTTTTCGAAGGCCTCTCGGGCAGCTGTCACAGCCTCCCCTAGTCACTGGTCCCACCATTAAGCATCTGTTCTGTTACAAAGTCCTTTCCTGGAGTCCAGTGGGGTCCCAAGCAACCAGATGACCACACCACCAGGACATCCTGCACATCTGGGCCAGGTGCTAAGAGGACCTGTAACACTCTCCCTGGACTGAAGCGTACACTTTCCTGGACAAATAGCAACCCCTACTATCAAAAAAACAGTCTCAGGAGTCAGACAGACTTGAGTTGCAACCTCTGTTCTGCCCACCTACAAGCTGTGTGGCTTAGGCAGGTCCCTGGACCTCACGGGGTTTATGTCCTCCTGGGGAGAATGAAAACAAGAATCCTAGCTCCTACCCCTCTGGGGGCTGTGCGAATAACACACACGAGGGATTGCTTGGAAAGATCAGCATATGCCCAGCACATACCAACCACTCAATAAACAGCTGCTATGATTAGCAACCGGAAAAGCATCTCCCATACCCATGATACAACTGGAGGCTAACAGCAGAGAACAAAGTATTAAGTTGGGTGGCTCAAACGGTAATGAATCCATCCATGAGCCCAGAAGTGCAGGCCAGTGGGAGTCTGGGACTCGAACAGTCCAGGAGGGAGGTGGGATTTGAACCAGACTCTGAAGGATGGCCAGAGGTGTTCTTGGAGGTTAAGGGGAAGAATTCCTTTATCGAGAGCCAACAGGATACCCAGTCCTGGAGATCCGGGAGGAAAGGAAGAGGCTTCAAGCACAGAAAGGGGCCTGAGATCAGCAGACAAACAGTCGTGGTCCTGAGGGCACGGTGGAGTGGGAAGGCCAGGAAAGAGGCCCCCAGGGCAGCTGGGAGAGGCAAAGCTTTCCCAGGGAGACAGCTCTGAGCTGGGTCTCTAAGACTAAGGCCAAGAGGGCCGACCATGGTAGGGAGGGAAGAAATCTCGGGACTGGAAAGTGGCTCTGGAGGGTGAGGCCACACAACTGAGGAGCTACAGGAGGTGGCGGAGCTGAGCTTTGTGTGGGAGGACACCAGGAGCCTCTGAAGATTTCCTAGGGGAGAGGGTTCAGCAACAGGGTAAAAGCAGTAGTCATCCAGAGACCACTGGTCTAGAGGTGACATGCCAGATGGACTGTGGGAGCTGGAAGGGATTCTGGCATCAGGCCAGCGAAGGGGCCTCTGACCTCCTGCCTGAGACATTCAAGGCCTGGAACAGTAGCCTGGTCACAAAGGGGCAGGGAAAGGCGAAACGCTTCAGGGAAAAGTGAGTGTGACAGAAGGGAAGGAAACCCACTGCTGGGGAGTCAGGAGCACATGGTGAGTTTGCGGTGTCACTCGGCATCCAAGGAGCCAGGACTAGAGCTAGAATGGCAGGCCGGGGCGGGGGGAGTTCCCTGAAGGATCCCGAAGCAAGTTCTCTGAGAAGATAAACACAGGGCCTCACAAAACATCCCAGAAAAGAGGGAAGGGGCGTCAGAAGAGGAGAAGGAATGATGGAGAAACAAGAACAAAATGAGAAGAGAAATCACAGCAGAGAAGGCTGCAGAGAGGGGCCTGCTTCCCGGGCAGAAGGACTTGGCAGCAGGATGAGGCCGACAAAAAAAATCGGTGTTTGGAAACAAGCTGACTTTCAGGGAAGCAGTTTCAGCAACGTGGTGGCGACAGCAGCCCAGGCTGCGCAGGAGTAAGCGGGGAGGCGTGGACCCAAGAGGCAGGCAGCAGGTGCAGAGCCCTTGCTGGGAAAATGTGACAGTGAGAGCAAAGAGGAAACGAAGCTTTCTGCTCCAGTGCATGGGTTTTTCCCCCCCAAGAGATGGGAGGCCAAGTAGACATCAGAGGCAGGAGGATGGAGGGGCACCGGGAGACAGGCACAATCTCTCAAGGTGTGTGGGGGGGGGTGGGGGAGGGGCAGAGACTAGGCTGCAGCCCCGGCTCGGCCAATGCTCTTACCTGGGTGTCCTGGGACACTCTGACTCCCCCGGACCTCCAAATGCTGGGGGATCAAAGGTTCTCATGCAGCTGCACAGATGGAGCCTGATCACCCCCCCC
>RJWK010063738.1:0-12483 GCA_004363435.1 Platanista minor | reverse complement strand
AATCTTATAGGACTGACCACATAACCTGTGGGATCTGATATTATCTCCAGGTAGATAGTATCAGAATTGAGTTGAATTGTAAGTCACCCAAGCTGGTGTCTGAGCATTGCTTGGTGGTGTGTGCTTGGTGGTGTGTGGGACACTCCCCTAACTGGAATTGGGTGCAGAATCCAAATTGGGTGCAGAATCTAAGTCCCCCTAGATTTAGCATCCACTGATAATTCTCGTCTGATCCAATCTTTACTATGAAAGCTGTACAATAATATTTTACATTTAGTATTTATGATACTCTAGTACTTCCTCTACATTTATGAGCTAGCTCTCAGCATCCTACTGTAAGGAAGAGCACTCCATTCTCTCTGTTTGCTTATTATTGGTTTAGATTCATAAATTTCTATGTTTATGATGTTTGTAAAGCATTATTGTAATTAATTATTTTGGTGCTCAAGTTGTCACAGATTTGGCCAGTAGGATCCCCTTCAAGCTGGCTTCTGTGTCCCTGTGACATACTTCATCATTTTTGGTGGCAACAAGATGTTCACTGGACTTCCCTCCCCATTCAGTGGTTAAGACTCTGTGCTTCCACTGTAGGGGGCATGGGTTTGCTCCCTGGTTGGGGAACTAAGATTCCACATGCCGTGCAGTGCAGCCAAAAAAAAAGATGTTCAGGCTTACCCTGACCCAGCCCTGGAGTCTGCCATTTCTCTCCCTTTTTTTTTTTTTTTTTTTTTGGCCGCACCCATGCAGCTTGATCTCAGTTCCCCAACCAGGGATCGAACCCGGGGCACAGCAGTAAAAGCCTGGAATCCCAACCACTAGGCCACCAGGGAACTCCCTTAGTGGACATATTAGGCTATCTACTGCTGCATAATCAAATACCCCAAAACTTAGCAGCTTAAAACAACGAACAATTATTATCTCACACAGTTTCTGAGGTTTAGGATTTGGGGAGAGGTTTAACTAGGTAGTTCTGGAAAAATTTCTCTCCTCTTATAAGGACACAATTAATACACTAATTTCTTGAATTTTTGGAAATAGGAACCCATTCTGGGGAGAAAAATCACACTTGTTACAAGGAGTTCACAGACCCTCTATCAAGAGAGTCAAAACTAATTTAATATTGCAGGGTTTCTTTTCTACTTTGAGAGAGTCTTTTAAAATCAAGTTCTAGACTATATTTTATGCTTATTTTTAGTCTGTTAGAGTATTTTCTTTTCCATTAGTTGGTTCAATTACAACAAAACGTTAACTTAGGTCTACCTGTACAAGAGAGATAAAAGAAGTGAGTTTCTCCTCCTGCATGAAGGAGTTTGCACAGTAGTATAATCCTTCTAGTCCTTTCCTGAAGCTTTTCTGAAGAAGTAAAAATTTCAGAGGTGAAGATACCAGGAGCTCCAGGCTGTTTAATGATTCTTACCCACTTGCTCACAATCCCAGTCGTCTTTCAGCTACTGAATACTATGATTTATGCTGAGCTATTAGCTCTGACATGAATATAATATAAATAGCAATTATTTCACCTGCCTAATTCAGAATGGTCTCCCTTAGGGTTTGAAGTCCCTGGGGAATCCCAGCTATCCTAGGAATAAGACTTGCTCAACCTAGTTCAACACAAAAGGAGGCAATTAACAATTACGAAATTGAGATGCCAGGTCACACTGGGTAATCCATCTTTGAGGAAGTTGGGATTCTTTGCGAAAGAAAAGACAGCCCTGTTGTAAGGGAAGAAGTCCTGGGCCAGCAGTCTGGAGAGACTATGTAACCCCAGCACTTCCCCTAACCAGCTGAAAGGTAGATGGTCCAATCACAGCAGTTCTCCGAGCCTCAGTTTCCTCGGCTATAAAACGAAGGGTAGGCTTGTCGGGCCCCTAACTAACTGTAATTTTCCAACCTGAGGCCCAGGGAGAAATCCATAAAACAAAATTCCTTCAAAGTACTGCTAGAAGTGAACTCACTGGTCAAGGTTAAACGATTTGTTCTTTGGGTCCAGGTAGTAGGGGCAGCCATAGGCCACCAATCCCGGTTAACTTATTAATACACTTTGCCCATACATGTGACTAGTCTAAATCTCTGCACCTTCCCAACCTTCCACGGGAACGCTGTGACCCAGGCAGATCTGTAGCCTAAACTACAAAAGCCCGCCTCTGGGAGGGGAGGGGGTGAGCAGTCGAGGTCTAGTCATGCGCCTGCGTACTGAGGTCGGAGGGCCGAGGTCGCGCGGCGAGCCCCTTGCAAGCTCCGCAAACCGCGCGAGATTTCCTCCCGAGCTCCTTGGCGGTGAGTGAAACGCGGGCCTCCGCCGGCCGGTCCTGTTAGGGCTGGGGAACCCGAGGCTGGGTCGGGCCTTTCAGGTGAGGGAGGATTAAGGAACCAGGGTGACCTCTCGGCTACCTCCCGGAGCTGCTGGCGACGCTAGCATTATTGCCTACGTCACTGGGATAGGGAATGCTCGAGAAGAAGCAGAAGCAGGGCTTTTTTTTTTTTTTAGAATTGTTGGTAGTAAGCAACCTCAAGTTTGGACATAATTGTGTTTAAGGTGTCCTTGGGATGTTCATTTAACACATATTTAATGGGCACCTACCATGTGCCAGGCATAGGGGGGTGAACATAAATCACTGAACTAAACAGGCACGAGTCCCTATCTTGGTGTTTACATTCTGGGAAGTCAGTCTGAAATTCTGGGTTGTAGACGCAGATTTTTAGTAATTTATGTATGAGTGGTTGGTAGTAGGAGCCATAGAAGGTGAAGCCACTGAGAAATGGAAGAGCCATGCGGGAATCCCCACATACTAGGGGAAAGAAATTAAAAAACAGAAGTCTCAAAGGAAAGGAGAGCGACCGTCCAGAAAAAGTGAAGGAAATCCCAGAGATTTCCCCTTTTTTTTTTTGTTTGTTTTGTTTTTCTGCGGTACACGGGCCTCTCACTGTTGTGGCTTCTCCCGTTGCGGAGCACAGGCTCTGGACGCGCAGGCTCAGAGGCCACGGCTCACGGGCCTAGCCGCTCCGCGGCATGTGTGATCTTCCCAGACCGGGGCACGAACCCGTGTCCCCTGCACCGGCAGGCGGACTCTCAACCACTGCGCCACCAGGGAAGCCCTACACGTTTTGTAATAAGGCCGTGGGCAACAGTCATTTGTGGCAGAATAATTGAGCAAGATCAAGGTAGAGAAGTGTTTTGTTTTCAGATGTTAGGAAGCTCATGTTATGGCAGTGGTGAGTGTTGTGTTTGCCTGTGGGTTCTAGCGCAGTCATTACCAGTTGTGCGACTGTGGGCAAGTTATTCAACCTCTCTGTGCCTCGTTTTCCTCCTCTATAAAATGGGAACAGTGACAGTACCATCCTCAGAGTGTTGTTGGGTGGAGGGGTTAAAGGAGACAATGGCTATTAAGTCTTTAGCCCAGTTCCTGGCACTTAGGAACATTCAGGAAACAGGCTGAGAGAAGGAACTTTCCCAAGATCCCGCGAGATTAGAAGCAGGACATGTACTCTGCTTTTCCTAGTTGGGTGCCCTACCCCTTATTATTAGCCTGCAAGGTAGACATTCAGATAACACACTCTTTTTGACTGGCACTAGAATTTTTCAGTTGATCATTGATCTGGTATTATCTTGGAATATTGTTTACCACCAGTTAGGAACCTACGGGCAAATATGGTCTGCTTGGGCTTCCCTGGTGGCACAGGGGTTGAGAGTCCGCCTGCCGATGCAGGGGACGCGGGTTCGTGCCCCGGTCCGGGAAGATCCCACATGCTGCGGAGCGGCTGGGCCCGTGAGCCATGGCCGCTGAGCCTGCGCGTCCGGAGCCTGTGCTCCGCAACGGGAGAGGCCACAACGGTGAGAGCCCCGCGTACCGCCAAAAAAAAAAAAAAAAAAGGTCTGTTTGATGTCAGTCAATAAGGACTTGAGGTTTTTTTTCCCTCCCATTTGGGATGAATAACACCACCACCACCACACCTCCTTTCAGATCTAGAGCTGATGTATCATATTGTATATTTTAATTTTGTGACTAAATTTCTTTATGTTTTAAATGTGTTGTTTGTTGTGCTATGGAGGGATATTGCACGATTATCCTACATTAGTTAATTGTAGTGTTTGATACTTGAAAACTTTCTAATTTAATACAGAGGGAGAAAACTTTAATAGTGTACTTTTCCTGCTGATAAGCAGTATTTGGACAAATCTACAGTGTGCATAATTTCAAGTAATAAAACATACATTGAAAGTAATTAGGGAAAAGGGTGGCAAATATGAAACTTCATTTGGAAAGATGCCTTTGAAAATTTAGCCATCTTGGTGCTGTTAATAACCACTTAAGGTCAGTTATCTTTGGATCCAGTATCAATTTGGAAAACTTTGCCTTTTAACCCTACGTAATTTACACACATGGTGATTCAATAGGAGATTTTCTTTAAAAAAATACATTTAGCCCTACAAGACATTATGGACTTCTCGCTGTGATGAAATAGAATGCACACAGCACCACCTTTAAAGATTCTTGCCTAAAAAGTCTGAACCTGCATCTAATCAAACCTCTAGATCTAACTACCTGTCAAGGATAAGAGGGGAGATAGAAGAATGAAGTAAATGACATTATGAGAAAAATAATAATAAAAATAGGGACTTCCCTGGCGGTCCAGTGGTTAAGACTCCTTGCTTCCACTGCCGGGGCCACGGATTCCATCCGTGGTCAGGAAACTAAGATCCTGCATGCTGCTCAGCCAAAAAAAAAAAAAAGACACTATGAGGATGCAATCAAAGGTCATTCAACAGACAAAGGAATGAAGAAACATGTTTTTTTCAACAATCAGTGACATGAAATAAAAAAGGGGAGACTCAAAAATACAGTATATGGACCTTGATTCTAACGAACCAACTGTAAAAAGATGGAATTTGAATGTGCACTAGGTATTAGATAATGTCAAGGAAATACCTGGACTAATAATTCTGTTATGTTAATGGCATAGTGTTTATGTTTAAAACAACCTGTTATTAGAGATGCATAACTGAGGGATTTTTGAATGAAATAGGATGATGTCTGGGGTTTTGTTTTAATGGGAAGCTGGGGAACGCAGTCCTTAGCTGGCAACATTGTGTTGGAAAGGAGAGAGTGGTTATTGAGAGCAACCAGCCATTAAGGTCACAACCAGTGAGATTATAAATATATACATTATAAAAAGTAAGGAAACAAATAGGATGAATATCCATGTTCTTCATTCTATTTTATGGAATGCCACTAACATCAGACATTTAGTTCTTAATTAGGAGCAGAATTCCTCTCCTCTAGAAAAGGGTACCTACAGAAGAGTTGAACATTATTATGTGGCTATATACGTGAAAACCGTGTTTGGAGGTGATTGGGAGGCAATAGTGGAAAGAGTGAGGGCAAGTGAGATCTGGGATGAGGAGATTTATGTTTCAGTCCTAACTCCTCTGCTTAACTGCTATGTGATCTTGGGTACAAACTGTACCTCAATTTCCGTTGTAAAATAAGGATATTACCTATATACTTTGTTTTAAGAAATAAATAAATCTGTGTGAAAGTTCTCCATAAGTTATCTTTATATAAATACTATGTTAAGCAAGATTTGAAAAATACCCCGTGATGATTATTTAACATTTTTCTGAGAAGTATACATAAATCTCAGGTCTATATAAGAAACTCAGGTACTATATGGGATATAGAGAAATATCAAGAAATTCAAGAGTCCTGCAAATTTAGAAACTAGATTAGGAGTAGAGTCATGGGTAAATGAAATTACCCAGTGATACAAGGCAAGCATTATTAAATATCAAATGTATCTACAGATGGTTGTCAAATGTCTAAGTGTGCTGCTGTATAAACTTAGAAATGCTGCTAAGAGCTAAATATATTGCAACTGTTGATAAGCAACAAGGATATATTGTATAGCATGGGGCATTATAGCCACTATCTTGTAATAACTTTTAGTGGAGTATAAGCTGTAAAAATGTTGAATCACTATGCTCTATACCTGAAACTAATATAATAATGTAAATCAACTATAATTTAATAAAAAATATGTTGCAATTGTAAAAAAAATAAGTCATTGATATAATTGTTCTTGGGCTTCTCAATGTTATTAGGTACTAAAGAGGATGAAATAAAATAATGAGAAGACAACTAGTAAATAATTTTAAAAAGGGTAATATTTGCTTAGTAACTTAAAAATCAAACAACTTAGACATATAGAATGAAAATTTTTATGTAGTAGTTAAGTGATTGGAATGTCACACAGCTTGGGTTTGAATCTCAACTCCACCACCTTAGGAAAGTGCTTAAACCCTTTAAGGCACATTTCCTCATCTATAAATTGGGGATAATAATAAAATATTTAATAGGATTGTTAGATTAAATGAAATATATATTAAATATTATTAAATACTACATGAATATATATGTGCATATGTATATATACGTATATATATGTATATATGTTTCATAGCACAACAGTCCTTGGTACAGAATAACACTAACGGTCTGTTCTCATTTTTAGTGATGGATAAAGTAGGCATGCCCAAGTCAGGTAGTGCTAGCACTGGAACTTCATTTTGCTTCTTTCATTAGCTCAGATTGTAAACCCAGAATAAATATCCTTTTTTACTCACTTGGCCATTCTATATTACATAATTTCCTAGAAGGTGAGGATTTTAAAATGCTTTTGATGTATTACTTTTATAATCAGCAGCACTATTAAGAAATTTCCATTTTGATAAATGAATAAAAGAATTTCTGAAAATTTGGTTACATCTCAATTAAACGGCTAGTGTTTTATTTGCTACTAGACTAACTGGCTAACTCTGGAGGAATATATCATATTGTTTTCTTTTAATCAAGCTACAGTAGGAGCCTTAATCATGATGGCTTGAAGATGAATATGCTTGAATTATGAGGCCAAAAACATTTTGTTCCACTCAATCTTTAGTGAATTTGTTTTATTAGCCAAATATTCTAATTAGATTTAGTCTTTCTTCATATATTTGCTTTAGGAGGCAAACTCTAACAGGAGACTACATCTTTTTTGGATCCTAAATATGATTTTTCCTCTCCTTGTTCAGAAACACAAATGTACTTTTTTTTTTAACTTTTAAGTTGTTGAATATTTCATAACTTACTTGTGATTTACAACTTTTCTGTTTATAGGAGTTATTTTATACAGAAGTCTTGTGAGACCACTGTGCAAACAAGGTGATGATTGCACAAAGAGTGGTATTGAATTCCCGACCTGGTATGTATTTGTCTGTGATGAATGAACAGCTGTGGTCTTTAATAATTATTAATGCAAATGGAGGAACAAAAAGTAATAATGTGATGTAAATGTGGCAAATTAGGTAGGAAGATATTAACACTCGTAGAGATATTAGAAGAAACTCTTTAAACAATATAATATTCATTTAAAATTTTTATTTATTCATTCATTCATTCTTGGTTGCGTTGGGTCTTCATTGCTGTGCACAAGCTTTCTCTAGTTGAGGTGAGCAGGGGCTACTCTTTGTTGCGGTGTGCAGGCTCCTCATTGCTGTGGCTTCTCTTGTTGCGGAGCACGGGCTCTAGGTGTGTGGGCTTCAGTAGTTGTGGTACATGGGCCTAGTTGCTCCTTGGGATCTTCCCGGACCAGGGCTCTAACCTGTGTTTCCTGCATTGGCAGGCAGATTCTTGACCACTGCACCACCAGGGAAGTCCCAATATTCATTTTTTTAAATGATAACTTATCAAGGTCACTTGTTGGGGAAATAAGGTATTTTAAAATTATTATAATTTTTAGAAGGTTATATTACAAATATATGTGGCTTTTGTTTTTTCTTTATAATGTGTATCATTGATTCTTAAGATGTGCTTTTCTGTTTTATGTGAAAAGCACTGACCTATGTCATCCTAGGTCATCTAACCCGACATCTAACCTGAATCATAGAAGCGTAGGTATGGAAGTAACCTGGGAGGTTTGGGCCCATGCTGCCTTGGTTTTGGTGCTTACCTAGCATGTGGCCTGGGAAAGACACTTACCTTTTCTCAGTTTTAGTAAAGTGAGCAATTAGATTAAAATGTCTACATTCTATTTTCACCTTATAAATTTGATGATTCAATGAATTTGAAGTTTTATTTGTATTCATTTAAGGTTCTCTTTTCATCTTAAAATGAGGAAGGATAGTTTACTTGTTTACTTTGGCTAATGTGGTATTTCTGCTACCTTGTACATTTTAATTTTCAAGGTTAAAAAAAAGCTGGCTGTGCTTTTTCACTTTTTGAAATCCTTCTATAATTTTATAACAGATGAGGTGATTTACCTGTAATCACCTTAAAAAAGAAATTTTTACATTGACAGCAATATGCCAAAGGAAATTCTTGGAGAAAACCAAGAGCAAGTGAAATTATTTGTAGAATTTATGCCGAGTTACAGAAAAATTACAAAACAATATGGATTTATTCATGTGTGTGTTCCAGGAGTGCTCTAAATCTTAGAGTGACCTTTTAAAAATAATAAATAATTCTATGGGAAAGCGACTTTTTGATTTTATATTTTTGCCTAATATTCTAGGAAAAAATGGTAATCCAGTGGCGGAAAATTTCCGAGTAGAAGAAGTAAACTTACCAGATAATATCAATGAAGGACAAGTACAAGTCAGAACTCTTTACCTTTCTGTGGATCCTTACATGGTAAGAATCAGGATTTTGTGACTTAGTGAAAATAATTTTATTTTCATATTTTTTCATGTTGCATCTGAATTTCATTGTTTAAGCCTCATGATTAATAAATATTTGAGGGACTTCCCTGGTGGCGCAGTGGTTAAGAATTCGCCTGCCAGTGCAGGGGACATGGGTTTGAGCCCTGGTCCGGGAAGATCCCACATGCTGCGGAGCAACTAAGCCCGTGAACCACAACTACTGAGGCTACCCTCTAGAGCCCACGAGCCACAACTACTGAGCCCGCGTGCCGCAACTACTGGAGCCTGCGCACCTAGAGCCTGTGCTCCGCAACAAGAGAAGCCACCGCAATGAGAAGCCTGCGCACCGAAACAAAGAGTAGCCCCTGCTCCCCACAACTAGAGAAAGCCCGCGTGCAGCAACGAAGACCCAACACAGCCAAAAATGCATAAATGAATAAATAAATTTATAAAAAAAAATCACTCTGAACCCTCAGACTAGTTCTTTCTGTTATATTTTCTCAGAACAGTACCTTGACCTTCAGCCTATATCCCAGTTGTAATGAATAATTATTTATGTTGTTACTAGATATTTATTTTCCCTAATAAAAACTTACTATGACAAAGATCTTATTTATCACTGTATCTCCAGTGACAAGCGTAAGTGCTTATTAAGTGGCCTCTCCCGTTGCGGAGCACAGGCTCTGGACGCACAGGCTCACGGGCCCAGCCGCTCCGCAGCATGTGGGATCTTCCCGGACCGGGGCACGAACCCATGTCCCCTGCATCGGCAGGCAGACTCTCAACCACTGCGCCACCAGGGAAGCCCTGTGCTTATTAAGTATTAAAGGAAGGAAGGAAGAAAATTACTTTGGTTGCTTTCACTTGACACTGTTCTAAAAAAAAAAAGGACATAAGCATCTTTAAAGGGGAAAAAAGAAATCTGATGAACATTAAATTATTGAAATTTTATATCATTCCAAATTCACAAGTAATTTCAATCACTATGTACTGTATTTTACATGGTTATATTTAATATGTATATACTATTTTGATTTCATATTTGTGATTTTATATTCATACCTTCATATGAAAAACTAGTCCAGATATTATTATTATTTTGGTGGTGTATAACATTTTATTGTGTTGACATCATTCGCTTACCTATGGGGAATTACTCGTTCCCACTCTTTCTATTAGCCTTAAGAATCAGGTTCTTGGTGTGGCCAGTATCCAATGGCTGCTGCAGTTGCTTTTCAGGAATATATGGGAGGGGCACACAAGCAGAAGTGTAGTGTATTCCCATAGAAGCTTCTGCCTCAATTCCCTATGTGGTCTTTTCCCCTGGTGAACTGAACCAGACCATGGGGTGCCCCTTGATCAAGCAGCCTTCCATCTATTCCATCTCCTGGACCACACTGTAGGCTTGTACATCTTGGCCTTCATGAGAGAGGCAAGAGTGAGCCACAGAGAGGAAGAAAGACTTGATTACCTCCGGGAGAAGTCTTTAGCCCTAGACCTATGGAAAGGTGTGGTGCTATTGTGACATTATGTCTTTGAGGAATAAAGAGAACATCCAGCTGAGGTTGGGGGAATGTTGTAGTGCTTGGTCTGAAGTTGTGATGAATAACTGTATAAAAATTGTTTCATTTCTCTTTTGGGTTATTTCCATTGAGGAAGCAGTATTGCTTGGCTGAAGAAATGAGCAGTATTACGGTCTATATGTTACTAGTTTGTTTTCTATAAAAAAATGGACAGTTTTATAATATTATCAGCAACAGTAAGTGTACCTAATTTGCTACAATCCATTGAAACCATTGACACAGTATCTTGTATTATTTTTGCTAGCATAATGTATGTAATATTATATAAATTTCTTTAAGTAATTAAGAATTTTAACAGCTTTATTGAACTGTAATCCACATATCATACAGTTTACACATTTAAAGTGTACAATTCAGTGGTTTTTAGTCTATTCACAAAGTTGTGGAACTATCACCACAATCTAATTTTAGAACATACTTAAATTCCTTTTTAATTTCACTTCTTTACTTGTTATAGAGGGGATACTTTTTTTTCAGGATAAAAAATAACTGAAAGGAAGAGAGAAATTAAGGTAAGTTTTGTTTGGCTAACACTGTATTTAACATTACTTGTTACATACTTTCTTTTAGTCACTGGGTAAATTAGTAAACTGTTTCAGTATTATCAGAATTATCCTAATCTATGTTTTCTTAGCGTTGTAGAATGAATGAAGACACTGGCAGTGACTATATATCACCTTGGCAGCTGTCTCAGGTGGTTGATGGTGGCGGTATTGGGATTATAGAAGAAAGCAAACACACAAATTTTAACAAAGGTGATTTTGTGACTTCTTTCTCTTGGCCCTGGCAAACCAAGGTTATTCTAGATGGAAATATCCTTGAAAAGGTGATGTATAATATAAAGTATCTGATTTTTTCCCCCCTGTAATTCCTTTATGCATTTGGTGCTCAGTTCTTTTTGTTATCAGGGAAAAAATAAAAGCACATGTTTTCTTTTTAGATAGCTGTCAGAATATGGAAAGCCTTTTATTCCTCTTCCACTGTTGGTTGTAACTATGTATGACAGTTCTTAGATTGTCAATGAGTGATGTTGTTTTCCATATTTAGTTTCTCAAATTTTACATAAATGTTTTATACTAAGAACTAGAAGTCCCCTTATAGTTGTATGCTTTAAAATTTCCTGAGAAATTACCACTTGACTTAAGAAATTCATTTGGTTTGTGCTTGAAATTCCATCTTGTGTCAGAAATCTTGAGTTCGGTTTCTACTGTTAGGCTGAACCATGTGGAATTACCAATATTTGTCTGTTTTGACCTACAAAAACTGGCAGCCTCATGTAATTCAGCCTAATATTTGTCATCAAGGAAGTTACCTTATATCTCTGAACCTCAGTTTCCTCATGTGCAAAATGAAAACAATAGCTACCTCACAAGTGAATGTGAAAATTAAATTTAGCTATGATAAATGTGATTAAGGCTTTGTAAAAAGCTTTATAAAATTTTAGTATTTTTTATGATTACAAATTATTATAATCAGTTAAAGATGGCTGTTAAGATAAAACAAGATGCGGGAGACATTACACAATCATTTGCCAACTTAATGGTACCAGTAAAATATATTTGACTAGAAATTTCATAGCAGGAAGTGAAAGAGAAACATTCAGCACTTTCTAGTTTTCCTTGTCATTGTGCTATAGTGGGAAATTGAGCAACTGGAGAGAGCTTAAAAATGTTTGGGGAGTAGGTATTAGAAATGAGGAAGAGGGATTCAGAAGGGATAGAAAAATGATCTTTGCTAAAAGCAAACTTATCTCACAATGTTTTTATACTGACTGGCTTTACTAATAAATGACTGTTAACTACAGGATACATTTCTGTGTAGTGTACGGTAGACCTTTCTGTATATTATAGACTTTAATATCTTCATTACCTTTATTCACACACCAGACTTAACTGATAGCCATTTAAAACTGCTGATTACAAACTGCCATTTTCTTTCTTTGTGGCAGACCAAGGTGGCGAATCTTGATTACTTTTGGTGGTTTATTGAGTTTTTACCAAAATTATTCAATTCCTTAAAAACTATTATAAAACCTTTATGGTAGGGAGTCTTTCTATATAATTTTTTTTCAATTCTCTCTAATGTTACAGATAAGAAAACAGGCACAGAAAATGAGAGAAGTATAATTAACTATTGATTGGGCCTGGTAAACATATAAACGTAAAATGCTAAAAAGCTGACAGAGACCTCATTTTATTCTGTAATTAAGCTAGAAGAAATTGT
>RJWK010063737.1:0-12483 GCA_004363435.1 Platanista minor | reverse complement strand
TACCTATACATATGTCCACTCTTTTTTAGAATTTTTTTTTCCCATATAGGTCATTACAGAGTATTGAAAAGAGTTCCCTGTGCTGTATAGCAGGTTCTTATTAGTTATCTTTTTTATATAGAGTAGTGTGTATATGTCAGTCCCAGTGTCCTAATTTATCCCTTCCCCTCCCTTCCCCCACTGGTAACCACAAGTTTGTTTTTTATATCAGTGACTCTATTTCTGAACCTTTTTCTGTATTAATATATTTTAGGTGTTTGTTATAAACAGCATAGAGCTATATTTTTTTTAAAAACTCACACTGACTTTAAAAATGAGTCCGTAGGGCTTCCCCGGTGGCGCAGTGGTTGAGAGTCCGCCTGCCGATGCGGGGGATGCAGGTTCGTGCCCCGGGCCGGGAAGATCCCACATGCCGCGGAGTGGCTGGGCCCGTGAGCCGTGGCCGCTGAGCCTGCGCGTCCGGAGTCTGTGCTCCGCAACGGGAGAGGCCACGACAGTGAGAGGCCCGCGTACCGCAAAAAAAAAAAAAAAAAAAAAGGAGTCCATATACATTTATTGTGGTTCACAATGTATTTAGATTTATAAATTCTACCTCTTATTTTGGGCAATTTATCCAAACTTTTCTGTGTTTCTTGCCTTATTTTGAAATAATTATTTTTCATCTTCTATTTCCTACTTCTAGTTTGGAAGTTATATACCTTATTTCTTTTCTATAAGTGGTTATTCTAGAAAAATTCCAAATGCATTCTTAAATTATCAATGTTTACAGTTACTGTCTTTACATTTGTCTCCAAAATATAACTACCCACCTTAGTTTCTAGGCTGAGTTCTGTTTTTTAAGGTATAAAAGGTTGTTATGTTGTACTGTTAATGCTTGTCTAGCTGTACTGTGTAATTATCACTTCCAGTTCTTTTTATTTCTTCCTGCATCTCAGCTCTTCCACTGAGGTCACTTTCCTTCTGCTTAACGTAGTGCGAATTAGACAGCAGGCCTATGTGACGACCCACTTTGGGTTGATAAAGGCTGACATGAGGTTTATTTCTCCCTTCTACTCAGCAGAGTTCCCTGTTGGGGGCTGGGGGGTAGGCTCTGACTTTATTTCTTTCTCGTACTGATGGTGGAGCACTTTGGGGACCCGTCCTAGTTTTCTGTCTGACTCTCATCCTGGGGTGTCCTCATCTTTCTATCTCGTAAGGGTCCTACAAGCCACATGTACAATTGCAGGGCTGTGCCAATGCCTCAAGATGGGCTTCGCCTTTGGTTCTTGTCCCTGTACGTGGCTCCACATCTCCAGTTTGCCGTCCTCTGGAAATGCTAACATTAAATGTCACTTCTGTGTTTTCTGTGATCCACTGTCACTTAGATATGTGATAAGTGGGGTTTAAAAATAAACAAAAGTATCTGAAGAGTACTCATCACAAGGAAGAAATATTTTTCCTTTTTCTTTTATTTTGTATCTGTATGAGGTGATGGATATTCCCTAAACTTATTTTGGTAATTACTGTAATTCAAATCACTGATGTAAGTCAAATCATTATGCTGTACACCTTAAACTTATACAAGTGCTATATGTCAATTATATCTTAATGAAACTGGAAGAAAAAAATAAAGCAGTTTAAAAACTTGAAAAAATGAAAAAATGAAAAATAAAAGTGAACAAACGAGAAATGATGTAGAGAAGTCTCTTTCCTGTCTCCTTCCCTGGTCCATGTAATTCCCACCTCCAGCCAACCTCCTTCTAGAAAATACTGCCAGTGCCCGCAAGGCCAGAGCTGCTTCTTACTTACTGGATGTTAGAGACCTTTCATTTCAACATATGAGGGACTTCCTTACTCTTTGCCCTTTTATGGGTGGTGGCATGGAATCCCATTATCCAGATGATACATCTATTTAACCTGTTCCCTTTGGGGGTACATGAAGTTTATTCCAAATCTTTTGCTGTCACAGGTCTCCATCTCTTTATCCAAAACCCTTTGGGCCAGAGGTGGTTTGAAATGTGGAAATTTGGGGATTTTTTTTCAGAAGGGCCACATGGTACATAATCAATTTACTGACTTGAACTGTCACAGAATCTTGGATAATGCCCCACCCAATCAATATATAAAATCCTATAGCAAACTGAATGAATGTTCACAGTAAGTGGAATAAATGAAGATTATGAGTAGCCTCGTGCTAGAGAGGTCAAGGAAAGAAGTTATGAAAAAATATTTTATTTTTGGAGCTTTTTGGATTGGAAAATTGTGGGTCAGGATGTCAGCTTGAAGAAACAACACAGTAATAAAAAAAACCATTTTTGTACATATATTGTTTTACAAGCCAGTAAAAAATATTGGGTTGGCCAGAAATTTCGTTTGGGTTTTTCTGTAATGTGGAAAGACCCGAACGAACTTTTTGGCCAACCAAATATCTGTGGGGTACATTCCTAGCAGAGTAATTTTTGGGTAAAAGGGGGAAGGAGTTTTTAGTCTTGATGTATGCGGCCATGTTTCTATCCAGGTGGACCATGGCAACTTGCACTACCCACGTGTGAGAGTTCTGTTTCTTCACGTGCTCAACACACAAGCTCAATAATAAGTGTGTGGATTTTTTTTTCTGGATTTAGAGTTGAAAAATCATCTCATTGTAATCATAATTTTAACCATCTCATTACAGTATTAATTTGTATTTTTCTTTCTATGAGGGAAATTTGTTATTTTTATATGTCCTAAGCACCCTTTAAAAACCATGTTTCATGACCAATAAGAACTACTAGCAAGGTTTACTGAAAAGACTGACATAATACATTTAGAATAAAAAATAAGTAAGACTTCTGCAGCGTTCGATCCATGTTTGAAGAAGGCGTCAGTCAACTGGGGCTGCTGACAGTGGTTTGCCCTGAGGCCACGGACCCTCTTTGTGGTCTGCACATTTCTTGAACAAAGAAAGGACACAAAGTGTGCGATGGTATTGTGTCTGTTTTACTTATTTTCGACTTTAGTAGATAGAATGAAGAGCATGAAAATAGAAACCCTAAGCAAAAACGTTTGCTAAACTGGAGGATTTTAATTCTGAATCTGTGTTTTCTGTGACAGCTCGCCCCGCTTTTGTAATCCAACCCCAGAACACGGAGGTGCTGGTGGGGGAAAGTGTGACCCTGGAGTGTAGCGCCACGGGCCACCCCCCGCCGAGGATCACCTGGACCAGAGGCGACCGGACCCCTGTGCCCGCTGACCCTCGGGTGAGCATCACGCCGTCCGGTGGCCTCTACATCCAGAATGTGGAACAGGAGGACAGTGGCGAGTACACCTGCTTCGCCTCCAACACCGTGGACAGCATCCACGCCACAGCTTTCATCATCGTCCAAGGTGAGAGCCATCCACGCAGAGGCTCCGGCTTCCCGCAGCCTCCCTGGCTTGCCCTCGAGCCAGCCCCTCTGCGGGCTCTGCCTGGTCTTCCAGTCCCGGAGCCTGCTTCATCCTCTCCCATATCACATCTGACCTTCGGCGGCACTTGGTGATACGTTTATTTTCCAAGTGCAGGCTTTATTTAGGTTGTCAGAGCTTTATTTCTCGGCTGTGTTCCCCACACGAATGTGGGTACGCGTGCCAATTCACCAAGGCCTGTGTGCACGGAATCAGTGTGTCTTACGCACATCTTGGAATTTCCTTAGGGTCAATTTTTGGACATAGGGTCTGAGAATATGTATAGTTTTAAGACTTACTGCTGTGTGTTTCCAAATTCCTTAATTGACTCAGTAATGAGTTTATTAGTTTTCAAATAAATTGCCAAGCGGGACTTTGGTTAAGAAGCGCAGGGACAACACAGAAGTGTGAAATGCAGAGAATGAGTTCTTTCCTTGCTTCCTCTGTCCCCACCCGCTTCCTCTGTCCCCAGTGGAAGCCACGTCACTAAAAGTTGGTCCTTAATCCGTCCTCTGGCCCTCTCTTTGCACGTATGACCAAGCAGTCATGTCACTGGTTTTTACCTTTTTTTTTTTTTTTATTTTTTGCGGTACGCAGGCCTCTCACTGTCGTGGCCTCTCCCGTGTCGGAGCACAGGCTCCGGACGCGCAGGCTCAGCGTCCATGGCTCACGGGCCCAGCCGCTCCGCGGCTTGTGGGATCTTCCCGGACCGGGGCACGAACCCGCGTCCCCTGCATCGGCAGGCGGACTCGCAACCACTGCGCCACCAGGGAAGCCTGGTTTTTACCTTTTTTGATTGTGGTTGTTGCTTTTATAAAAATGGAATTATATTGCATATATTATTCTGTAATTTCCTTTTTCACCCAGTAATAATAAAATAATTCCTGTCACTATGCACAGTTGTGCTAGGTGACATTCTATACCATTTGCAAATATTAGTTTAGGTTGAGGAGTGAGATGAATCTCTTCAAGTCAGGCCCCTTCCAGGAGCTGAAGTAGGTCGTTACCTGTGTTCTGTGTTGTAGCCTCAGTGCTGTTAAGTCTTCTGCACACTTGTCAGTGTGATGCTGAGAAGCACCCAGCGTTTGGTATTCTTCCTTTTCACTTTCCGGCATCTTCCTCTGCTCGGGATGCTGCACCCACAGTCGGGGTCCTGGTAGGACTCTGAGGGCGGGCGGTGTGCCTTTCTCCGGGGAAGGAAAACGGCGTTTTCACCCAAAGCTGTCTCCTGAATGTTGCGTTTCCAACGTCTTTCCCTCCGGAAGCGCTTCCTCAGTTCACCGTGACGCCCCAGGACAGAGCTGTCATCGAGGGTCAGACAGTTGAGTTCCACTGTGAGGCGAAGGGCTATCCACAGCCGGTCATCGCCTGGACGAAAGGAGGTGAGGTGTCGGGCAGGCCGGTGCTGGCTAAACCCGATGTGACCCAGAGCTGCGGGCACGTCTGGTCACGGGCCACCCCCTCACACACAGGACAGGAGCCCTGTCCACACCGAGGACCTGGATGTCAGGCCCATCTCCTCCCGAGTAGTCTGGGTCCCGCCTTCAGTATGCACTGAATTAGCCTCTTGAGCAGATTCACTAGTGGGCAGGTAGAACTTTCTAGAAGCTGGTGGTGGCATCTATGTACTGTGTGTGTATGACTTTCTCACTTGAATTCCCAGAGTCCTCTTGCTTCTCCCCAAGAGGTGTTGTGACTTGACCACGTTGATTCCTTGGGTGGGACTCCAGCCGATTTCTCTAGCTGGGAAGCTGCTGGGCACACAATGTGGGGAAGGCCCAGCCCGTCACCCCTGGAGGGTGACAGCAACCTAGCCGGGAAGGCTGCGGAGAGGCAGGTGCCAACGTTTGTGGACCACCAGGGTCTGGCCTGGAATCGAGGGGTTGACTAGCTGTGGACCAGAGGGCACCACCATCCTTTCCACCCCTGAGGGGCCATTTCCAGGGACCCTGGGAGCAACCTGGATGAGAGGAGAGCTCCATGTTTTCGGGAGGAGAGGAGAGGCTCATCCCTACTTGGGGAGCTGCTTGTCTTTAAACAACACCAGCCCCATCCCCTTCCCAGCCCGCGACCCCTTCCTGTCCCTCGTCCCCTTTCCATCTGCCATCCCTCTGTTGCCCAGCCTGGGACCGGCCTCTCCCTGTCTCCAAGTCTTCATACCACCCCGGCTCTTGCTTACTTAGCCCTCGACCCCCTGGTCCCTGCCCCTTGCTCCTTCTCTGGAGAGTCTTGGGGGTGGGGATGGGGCAGGGTCTGTGTGCTATTTGTCCCTGAACTGTCGCACAAGCACAGGTGTGTGACAAAGGCCGGGACGGTGACTCCAGGCCAGATCTGGGGAAGACAAGCTCTGCGACCCCTTTGTCCCTCAGTTAGGGTCCTGCCTGACCCTGAGGCTCCTGTCTCCCACCTCTAAGGCCATGCTCGTGTCCACGTATCCCTGTCACTGAGAGTGCATCCCCACCTTGCAGGGAGCCAGCTGTCGGTGGACAGACGGCACCTGGTCCTGTCGTCAGGGACCCTTCGGATCACGGCCGTCGCCCTGCACGACCAGGGCCAGTATGAGTGCCAGGCTGTCAACATCATCGGCTCCCAGAGGGTCACCGCACACCTGACAGTCCAGCCCCGAGGTAGGCAGTGGTCCCGCACCCCTCCCTGCAATGGACTGTCCCCCGGACCTGCATCCCGAGGCCGTAGTCGTAGCCTGCCTCTCCCATGTCGGCAGTGGGGACACTGCCGCATGTGGGACACTGGCACGGTCACATTATGTCACTGTGTCGTCACTGCCTTTCCCGGGGGTGAGCAAGGTGGCCTCAGACCCAGCAGCACCGGCTGACCCGGGAACAGGCCCCCATGTCCTCCTGGATGCGAGGTTCTGCCTCCTGCTGCCGCGCAGGTGGAGGGTGGCAGCCCTGGACCGTCCCTCGGTCCCGTCCGGCTCCTTCGCTCCCGCCGCTGCAGCAGGAGCGCTCCGTGCCCTGGGCCTGCCCGGACCAAAGGTGGGACCTCTGCTCGCCTGAAGCTTTTGGAGCAAATCAGGAGTCTCCCGGGTTCTCCACATGTGTCAGCCCGTGTCCCTTGTCTTGCAGTCACCCCGGTGTTCACCAGCATCCCCAGTGACACAACGGTGGAAGTGGGCAGCAGCGTGCAGCTGCCATGCAGCTCTCAGGGGGAGCCTGAGCCCTCTATCACCTGGAACAAGGTAAGGGCTGCAGCGTGTGGCTGGGGGCAGCTGCTCCTGCCCGCTGCTTCCCCAGACGCCCCGTAGCTGGAAGGCAGCCATGGTGTAAACAATAGGAGACAAACTTTGGACGTGCTTCTTCACGAGCCCTTCTTGGTGACAAAAGCAAAGAAAGCCCTTTTGTTAGACCCTTGGCCCCGTAATCACTAGAGAAAGTTTCCTGCTGTTTCATTTCTCTGTGTTGTTCTCATTAAGCCCAGTGAAGAAATGAATATCAGTGTTTCATTGCAAGCAAGTGTATGAATATGAAACTTGTCCCCGGAGGTCGTGCAGTGGCTCCCCGGGAGGGAAGTGCGGGTCCTCAGGGCCCTGCAGCCTCGGCCTCGCCGGGTGTGGCTCAGGCATCCTGGCTTCTCCCGCACCATCCACTCCAGTACACGTCCCACGAAGGTTGCCTTCTGTGCTCGTGCTCCGGCACGCGCACCCCAGAGATCTAGGGAAGTCCCACAGAGTGAGGTTTTAAGCTTTTCTGGGTCTTTGGCAAGCAGGTGGGAGAAGTTCATCCCCTTGAATTTGCATCGGGCGAGTTCCTCCCAGTGTCAACGGGTCTCAGCACAGCCACCGTGATGGGTCCATTAGTGAGGTCCTGACAGATGGTGCCCCTCTCCAGGGTAAATGCCTCTGCTCCTTAGTCTGACCCCACTGTTTCTTCCATTTATCTTGCTCCAGGATGGGGT
This sequence comes from Platanista minor, assembly GCA_004363435.1. NCBI lineage: Eukaryota > Metazoa > Chordata > Mammalia > Artiodactyla > Platanistidae > Platanista > Platanista minor. The sequence continues at coordinate 5,166 of RJWK010063737.1, read as the reverse complement.
TCAGGTGACAGAAAGTGGGAAATTTCACATTAGCCCCGAGGGATTCCTGACCATCCACGATGTGGGGCCTGTGGACGCCGGCCGCTACGAGTGCTCGGCCCGGAACACGATAGGGCAGGCAGCGGTCAGCATGGTGCTCAGCGTGAACGGTGAGCTCGCGGCACTGATGCTCCACGCGCGGTCGGAGGCAACCGAGGAGAGCAGGGGGTTTGGGGGTTCGGGCGTTATCAGAAGACAGCACACCCCAACTTTGCAGGGAGGTGGGTGGGGCCCAGAGAGGCACAGCGGTCCTTCCTCTGCTGCTCTAGGCTCTGAAGGCTGATGTGGTCGTGCCCTTGGAGATCTTTCCTCGCTCTGGGTTTCGTGGTTGGTTTAGTGGTCACCCAAACCCCCTCAAATTCTACAGCATGTAATTTACAGTCACCATTTGGCAAAGCAGAGACGTAGTTACTGCTGTGAAAGAATCCCGGCCACTTCACTCTGTTTTCTCTCTGTTCTGGACGTCTGTGGCCTTGTGCGGTCCTGGCGTGTATTAAGTCTTCATTTTAAACCCCCAAATAATCAAGGACCATTCCCTTCCCTGGATCTGGTTGGTGGCCCTAGAGCCAGGTGGACCCCGGCTCTGTGCCGGCCTGCAGAGCTCACCCAGGGCATCCCCTCCAGCCCCACCATCTGGTCCATCCAGGTGTTACCTCCATCTTCCTAACACACTCCATGTGTTCTGGGCCAACAGGGTAAAATGCACAGCCTGTAGCTTTGCATAAAGTCTTTTTTAAAAAATATTTTATTTATTTATTTGGTTGCGCCGGGTCATAGTAGCAGCTCGCGTGCTCCTTAGTTGCGACACGAGAACTCTCCGTTGCAGCATGCGTGTGGGATCTAGTTCCCTGACGAGGGATTGAACCCGGGCCCCCTGCATTGGGAGTGTGGAGTCTTTTAACCACCGTGCCACCAGGGAAGTCCCTGCACAAAGTCTTACAGTTCGACCCAAACCTGCACTTTGTCTCCAGCTCTCTCTGGGCCCCGCTTTCACCTCCCACCCCCCAGCACAGAAAGCCTAAGTTCTCGGGTAACAGAGCCTCCACACCCAGGCCCCTCCTCTGGACAATCCCCCAGTTCCTCCCGCAGGAAACATCCTCCACCTGCATGTGCGTTTTTGCCTTTTCCACTTTAATCACCTAATCTGCCTTCTCCGAGGGCTGGTGAGCCTCAGCCCTGCCTGGGAGTGGTTAATTTATATGCCGACACCCCACACCCCATACTCCACACTCCCTGCACGGTGCCTGGAGCCTGTGGGCACCTGCAGACAACAGTAAAGGCAAAGCTGGAACCCTTTGTTTCTGAGGGGGAGAAATTTTAAATGGCCTTATTTTCTCATTATATTAGAGTGTGAAGTGATTATAAATTCAATCGGTGAATCTCCTGACCTAAAAAACAGGGGTTTTTTTTCAATTAATGTTTATTTTTATACTTGAAAAATAATGTTACTTTAACATGCATTAGTTATACATGAAGTTTAAAAATAATCTCCCACCCATAATCCCACTCCCCAAAAATAACCACCCTGAACATTTTAGTGAATTTCCATGACCCTTTTTTTTAAGGCATATAAATAAGTGTTTTTGGATGATTCTTCTGTGATCATTGCTTGAAGAAAAGCAAAGTCAGTTTAAATCATTGGTAGTAATGAGATATTAGGGTAATAAAATTACGTAAGATTGTTCTGTCCTTTTGTCTAACACGCGGCATAAAAATATAAGCTTCTAAGAATTAGTAAATTGGGGCTCTGTTTGAGATCTGTGTCAGGGGGGCATATGTCCGAGTCCGGAGGGGGGGCCGTATTTCAGGAGGGAGGGGTCTGTATCCCAGAGCCAAGTAAAGGCAACATTTCAATAAGGACATTTTCGACTGTGTCAGATTTTCTAGAAGGGTTGAGTATCTTGAAGGAAAAGGTACCGTTTATTAAAATGCATGTTGTTGGTGGCCTGGCCTGAGACATTTCGAGGAATAAAGATAAAAGGTGGGTTGGAACAAGGTTATTAGCAAACTCTAAACGCTAGAAAAACGTCAATATTAAGTGAAAAAGGAATGAAAAGAGGAAAGTAGAAAGGGAGCCATAGCTTCATAGGTGTCAGGTTTATCCGAGTGTGCCTGAGTGTGCGTGAACATATGTGCACGTATGTCTAGTTAAGTGTGTGCATATATGGTCACTTCTGTGTGTGCACATGTGGTCATGGTGTGTGTGTGTGTGTGTGTGTGTGTGTGTGTGTGTGTGTGCACGTGCCCACACGCACACATGTTGGGTGTAAGAATGTCTGATCCTTCCTTGAGGGGATAGGGTGAAGGGACAGCAGAGTCTCGGGAGGATGAGCGGGCTGAGATCCAGCACCCAGGCAGGTTGGCCTTTGATGGGAGGAACACACAGAATCCACTGGAAGCTAAAACACCACACTCTCCGCCCCCAGCAGGGCAGCTGCTCCGCTGGGCCTGAGTCAACGCCTCCCATATTGGACGATGCTTTGCTAGAAGAACTTCAGTGTTTTCAGTTACAACTACCTTGTCTTTTTATGGGGTATCCCATGATTTTAAAAGTTAAGCGTCTGCAACTTCCATACAGTTTGAAAACAGCTGCTCATAGAATTTGTGGCAAAATAACTTAAGGTTTGGTATGAAAAGTATGCCTCAGTCTAAGTGACATAGAGTCTAGACATTATTCTCTGACTCACTTGTGTGCACGTTTTCCGGTGATGTGCGACCTCTCATTTCCTAGTTCCCGATGTCAGTAGGAACGGGGACCCATTTGTAGCCACGTCCATTGTTGAAGCAATCGCGACGGTGGACAGAGCCATAAACTCCACGCGGACGCACTTGTTTGACAGGTATTTGCAGAGGTGGGCGGGGCTTCAGAGGGTGATTCTCGTACGCAGCTTTCACCTGTTTGATGGGAATAAGACACTGTTTTAATTTGAAAATCATAAACAGTGTGGGTGTTAACTTTGCTGGGGGTTAAGATAACAGAAAGATACTCCTTTCCAAGTAGAAACTGAACTATGATTCACAAATAGAACATTTAAAAAAACTTTTTGACTCATTATTTTGGCTTGTTACTCAGTGATTTGGCAAAAACAAAATATTTCATAAGCCCTTCGTGCATTTGTTCATCTTGGCAATTCCAAAGTGTTTTTTCTGCATTTGAACTGAAATAGAATATTGGTGTTTTTTTCCTATTGACTTAATTAATTATTTGTTTTTAGTGTCTTTTGGTTTTGTTCGTTTGTTTTGTTGCCTTCCGCTTGGGATAAGTAAGGTACGATACCTTGTGTCTGTAGAAACGTAGCCACAGAAATATTTAAGAGCGATAATTCTCCTTTGGGTGCAAGTGACCTTTGTTCTCAGTCATCTGTTCCATTCTTCCCTTTTCTTCCCAAAAACCCGCTAGCCGACCCCGCTCCCCGAATGACCTGCTGGCCTTGTTCCGGTACCCACGGGACCCCTACACTGTGGAGCAGGCCCGGGCCGGGGAGATATTCGAGCGGGCACTGCAGCTGATTCAGGAACACGTGCAGCACGGCCTGATGGTGGACCTGAACGGAACGAGTCAGTACCCGGGCGGGGTCCACGCCCCGCAGATCCCTTCCCCGTGACGACGTCCAGCCTGTCGGGCCCGGTGTCTGTGATGATCGTGGTCACGTGCAGGTTGCCTTGAGCTGGGACAGTCCTGTGGCTCCCCAGGTCTGATGGGAGACCCGGTGGTGACCTGACCTGTGCTCAGCATGGGTGGTCGTGCTGTCTTGGCCCCCGGGCTCTGACCATCGGGGCCTCTGGACAAAGGAGAGCCCCTCGGAGGCCGTGGGTCCAGGTTGGGGCTGTTAGAGAGGATGTTGACGGAGACCCAGCAGGTACTGCGCAGACGGTGAGGGTGAAGCCACCCCCTCCTCTGCCCGCTGCAGGGGCCCCTCCCGTGAGCCTCTGCAGGGCCGGAGGGGGATTAGCGCCCAGACAGCGTTTAGGAGGAAGCGTTTTCCTTGCTGGCTCTTCAGCCATTCAGGACTTCCTCAGGGCGGCTGTGACAGAGCAGGCATGCCAGCCTCGCCCTTGTCTCTGGGGAAGCGGGAGATGCCAGGCTCTTGGGTCTGAGCCCGATGCCAGATGGCGACGGCAGCCCAGTGTCCTGTCCCTGCAATGCTCCTCTCTGTGCAGGCCTCCAGCACTTGTGTGTCTGACTGCTTCTCCCCCAGCCTGGGAAATTTCACCTCCGGCTCTTTACTGCTTCTGTATGTGGGTGCTTTAGGACACTATCCTCTGCAGAGCGGAGCTGCCACCTGTCTTCTTTAAACGTACATGGGAGTCGGTCCCGAAGGGAGAAGCGAGATGCGTGGTGACCACCCCGCAGCCGTGTGGGGAGTGTGGGGAGCGTGGGCCCCGCGTGTGGAGCCCCAGGCACCTGGCCCGGGAGAGCTTGGAGAGGGAGTTGGTGTCCCAGGTCCTTCCCAGCCTTTCCTGGTGGAGCTTCCTCACCCTCCCTGCTTGTTCTCTCCCGGGTCCTGGCACTGCTGCTCGGTCCGGCAGGCCCATCTGGCAGGGGCCGCGGGACAGCGCTCGTGCCCGCCTGGTGCCCGGGCTGCTGAGGCGTGTCTCCACCTTCTGTCCAGGTTACCACTACAACGACCTCGTGTCCCCTCAGTACCTGAGCCTGATTGCCAACCTGTCGGGTTGCACAGCCCACAGGCGTGTCAACAACTGCTCGGACATGTGCTTCCACCAGAAGTACCGGACGCATGACGGCACCTGCAACAACCTGCAGCACCCGATGTGGGGCGCCTCGCTGACCGCCTTCGAACGCCTGCTCAAGGCCGTGTACGAGAACGGCTTCAACACGCCCCGTGGTATCGACCCGGGCCGGCACTACCACGGGCACCCGCTGCCCATGCCCCGCCTGGTGTCCACGGCCCTCATCGGCACCGAGGCCATCACCCCGGATGAGCAGTTCACCCACATGCTCATGCAGTGGGGCCAGTTCCTGGACCACGACCTGGACTCCACGGTGGTGGCCTTGAGCCAGGCCCGTTTCTCCGACGGGCAGCACTGCAGCTCCACGTGCAGCAGCGACCCACCCTGCTTCTCGGTGGCCATCCCCCCCGATGACCCACGGGCGCGCAGCGGGGC
>RJWK010063736.1:0-12483 GCA_004363435.1 Platanista minor | reverse complement strand
AAATTTTTTTTTTTTTTTTTTTTTGCTGTACGCGGGCCTCTCACTGTTGTGGCCTCTCCCGTGGCGGACCGGACGCGCAGGCTCAGCGGCCATGGCTCACGGGCCTAGCCGCTCTGCTGCATATGGGATCTTCCCGGACCGGGGCACGAACCTGTGTCCCCTTCATCGGCAGGCGGACTCTCAACCACTGCGCCACCAGGGAAGCCCTACAATAAATTTTTTAAGTAAACTAAGTCCTGTGTCATACACCCTGACATTTCTAATGTTTGTACTGTCATTTCCTCTACTGTAAAAATGGGAAAAGTAGTACTTACTTCAGGAAACTGGCTTATAATTGGGTCCTGGCATATAACTAACATCATCATCATTGTTGCCTTGTTATTACCAATTATCAATGTAATGCTACAAATTATAGAAATAATTCCATATATTTTTACTTTTTAAATTTTTCATGAGTTTGAAATATCCTTTTTTTAGTTTGTTTTTAAACCTGCCTTCAATATATTAGAAAGGTTTTTCAGCTTAAGATTTTACATAAATACCAAATAAATATTTTACATAAATACCAAGCACCTTTGACATGCTAGCAGAAGAAGGGGCTGTGTTACTAGAGCCAACAGACATCAGTCTTGGACTCTGAAGATTAGGAACATTTCTAGTTAGAAACTCTTTAAGTTGCTGGTACCTAACATTCCCACTGAAATCTTAAGGAAAAGAGTTAGGCCAGGTTTTGTGAAACAGCTGTTAGCTCCATGTGAGGAAACAGAGGCTCATTCATACAAATAACTTACCCAAGGTAACACAAATGACAGCGGCAGAGCTGGGGCTCAAACTCAGTGGTTTCTTTGCCACACGGGAAAGTGCATCCTCTACTGCTTCAGTACTAAGCTAACCCTGCAGCTGATACTGCTAAATAACAAATGTAAATTTCAGAACACCTCATGTTAAGTTCTATCAGGAGGCAAGTTCTGCTGAGAGAGTATAGGAAAATGATCCATCAAATTCTTGTCAGCTTGACTTAATGAGGCCACCAGGAAGGACAGTAGGTAGAATATGTATCTTCCCAAGTCCAGTGGTGGTGCTGCACCTATGGGTATTTAGATATTTCAAAAAAGTTTTGGGTGGTACACATATGGGAAAAAAAATTCCTTGAAATACTGACCTTTTTAAGTTTAGGAAAAACATTTTTTTGAAACAGTGATGGTAAGTTCAGGGAGGGAGGAAATGTTATAAAGAGATAGCATTTCATGAGAGTCAATAAACTACTCAACCTTTAACACGTCTCCTCTATACTGGAAACTGGTGAAAGATGCTCACTCATCTGTAGTTCTATAGCCTTCAGAACTACACTGGCATCTGTGTTACTATACAGGGATTTGTAAACTGTTTATTGAAAAATATTAGCATTGAAATTGGTAAAAAAAAAAACAAACTGAAAAATGTCATGTAGAGAAATAAAAATTTGGAAATAAAAATGTGGAAATGTATGGGAACTCACCTGATAAATGCCAAGGAGATAACATAGTCTGTGTTCACGGTGATAGTCCAGTCACAGTCCCTGCTGTGGGGATATGGGTGAGGGAAGTTTGGTGAAAGAATAAAGCCTGAAGATCCTGTTAAATTGCCTCCACAGGGTGCTTTAATTTAAAACAAACAAACAAAACCCCTTAAGTAATTAATAAAATGTATTATATATCAGTATTTGTGAAAACACTTATCTAAAAAAGTTTAGGAGGTTTTGTACAGACGATTTTTTACAGTACTGGATGCTTAAATACAGCATTATCTTTCAAGAAAGACAATTAAAATACTAAATACATACATACATACATTGAATTTAGCTCCTTTACTGGCTTCAAATGATAAGAAATGTTATATTTATATTTCTTTCCCTTTCTATTACTATTTTGTTTCATGTAAAAGAAATGCAGTAAGAAGAGGAGTAAAAATGGTTTCACCCTGGTTACTAGGAAAAAATCTGAAGGTTACTGCAAAAAAGATAGAAACAAAACAAAGCAAAACAAAATCTCTAATAATAAGTGGAATAATAGAATATGAGGTATTTAGCTCATTTTCAAATCTTCCCTACTACCTTTATTTACAGAGGAAGAGGCTTTGATAATGGTTAATGAGTGAAAATGGATAACTATCTGAGAACCTATAGCACTTTACTCCTATACTGAGTGTTAGGATATTCTTAAATTCTAGTTGCCTGACTTGTTGATGAAAACAGACAGTTGTTATTATTGTGGCCCAAACAAAGGTTTCTGTAATACTTCAAAGGAGATTCTCAAAAAATTGTCAGAGAAATTCAGAGGTTAGATTCTTCACGGGATTATTGTTGGAGTCTGTTAAACACAGCTTGATCAGAAAATAATATATTACACAAAGTTGGCAGCTGCAGAAAAATAGAGAAATTAAGATATGGAGGGCCCTGGTGGTGGAGTGTGATAATGGGGATGTAAATACAGGTGTGCGCACCGAGAAAGAGAGAGATTGAGACTGAGATTGGGATTCTCATGATGTAATGATGTCTCCTACACATAATCACTACATCATCATTGTTATCTGAGTTTTAAAATTATAGTTTTCCTCAGATCAATTTTACCATTCAGTTGTAAGGCACACGGGATTCTTTTGACAGCATAAAACTGGTTTTGGAAGGAGGAGAATTTTGGTTCTGGTAACATTTCAGATATTTGTTCTTTGCCTGAGCCTAGATATGTAATATCATTAGAATTTTTACCATCTTAAATAATGGATATCTGCTATTATTGATACATTTTCCCATGACCCTCTGCTACCTTTGTCTCAGTGCCTCAGTCACAGTAGATGACCTACTCTACTGAGAATATTTATTTGCTTAGCCTTAATTTATTTACCACGACTTCCCTATCACCTGTATGTTTTTTGTGGTATCATATCAAATGATTAAATAAACTATCGCAACTTTAGTTCTCCCTATTCAAACTTCAAGGCTTCCTGAATGTTTAATGAGTCCCTCCTATTAGTCAGGATAACACCCTCGACTCAATCACACAATCTCTCTTCCTTCTCCAGAACCTGTGTTCATTTGTCTCCTTTATTCTCTCTGGTTTCTTCCCCTTTGTCCACAGGTGTTCAAGTCTCTTTCATCCTAAAATTAAAACAAAGTTTCCTCTAGCCTGTTTCCTTTCACCTTTTCTTCAACTGAAAATGTTGAATTTTACCTGATGGTTAAGAAATCCCCTCACCCTTCTGTGTTTGGTTATGTGGGCTCACTGTGAAGAACCACCCCTCACCATCTGACTCAGATAAGATTCACTTATCAGGTCTTTGATAAAATCCTTTAAATAAGCCCCCTCATTTTCCTATGACAAGACCAGACATGGACCCTGCAAATTCCCATTCTTTGACTCAAATGATTAGTTGAATTGCTTGACCTCAATGATCAATGATAATAAACTGCTTGTAACCAAACTTTGGTCAAGCTTCTCTCCTTTCTCTAGGTCCTTGAACTCTGGCTCTCCCTCAGCCTTGAGTGAGCACACAACCCCTCCTGAGGATAGGGTGGACTCAGAGTACAGCATTCTGGGCCACCCTTTCATTTCATTTCCCCACACCTGGTTCTTTCCAGCCTTGTGTACTCCTCTCTATAAAAGAAAAATCCCTTTTTCCTAATTCTTCAGGTGCTGGAAGATGTCACCATCACATTGTTCTCCCCATCACAGTAGTCCCGTTACCCACACACTACAAAAATCCTTTTTAGTTTTTAAATGATCACCATCATGAGTTTGGTAAACATCTGTCTTATCATATAGTTACAAAATTAAAGAAAAAAATTTTTTTAATTTTTTAAATTTAAAAAATTTTAAATTTAAAAAATTTTTAAAATTCCTTGTGATGAGAACTCTTAAGATTTGCTTTCTTAACAACTTTCATAGATAACATACAGCAACATCACATATCACATTATACGTTACATTCGCAGTACTTTTATCAAGCTTGAAACTAGAAGTTTGTGCTTTTGAACCAATTTCATCCAATTAGCTCTCCCCGACCCCCTGACTCTGGTAACCAAAAATCTGATCTCTTTTTCTACGAGTTTGTTTGTTTTTGAATTATAATTGACCTACAACACTGCTAGTTTTCAGTGTATAACATAGTGATTTGATATTTCCATACAATAGTAAAAATTGTACAATAACTCCTTGTTAATAAAAGTCTCTCCTCACTTATTTTGAATTTTTTTTTTATTTTACAACTACGCCTTTTGAAAAGGAAGTCTAATCTCATTCTCTCTTTCATCACATATGTACTATATGTACCTGTAGGCCAACTAACATGATTAGCAAAGCAGGTCACTGGGAAAAATAGTTTCTTATGTTATATCTTGAAGAAAAGTACCAAAGTATTCATCCTGAGTAAACTTATCTCAGGCTTAGAATTATTTTTTTATTTGAAATTATATTTAGAGAGACAACAACCTTTTTGTTGCTTAGGGACTCTAGATGTCTTTATGTGGTCCTTCCCACCTCTCCTACTCTCTCCAGCCATTGCTATTTCCCTTAGCCTCCGAGCCTCCAACACGTAACACTCCCTAGCTCATCCTCAAATGACTTTTGTATTGACTAATATAGAAGGGTATTTCTGCCTTTATCTTTTTCTTCATATCTGCAGTTATCCTTAACTGTTGACTTTCACCATAAATTCACTCTCCTAGTTTTTGGAACTCCACTTCTAATTTTCTTCTGATGTCTTTGTACAGATCTCAGTTTTATTGGCAAGCATTTCTTTCACTTTATCTTATAATTTTGGTATTCTCCTGAATTCCTTACCTAATCGTCTCTAATTTTCACTCTATTACATTCTTCCTTGTTGATCATGTCCGAATTGTGAGTTTATCTTCCACTTACACACTGATAACCCCTTTTTCCTATCATCTCCAACAGATTTCTCTGCTTAATTCTAAACCATATGCTCAAGTGCTTACTGGCTATCTCTACCTGATCACTGTGGGTACATCAAACACAGAATATCCAACATATCCAAACCTCAACTCAAATTTCTCCTGTATTCCTAGGTTGTTTGGTTAGCACTATCATCCAACCACATATATTCCCAAGCTAGAGGCCTAAGATTCTTCTTTACTGTACCTTTGACTCCAGTCTATCAAGAAGCACTACCAAGACTCTATCTCAGTTCCACATAGATATTTTTCAATCTATCTCTTCTTTCCTTTTCTAATACTACATTTCTAGATCTGACTCTTACATGCCTCCAGAATTATTACAATATTTTTCGTTTCCCATGCCTCTAGTATAATCTCGTTTCCTCCATTTCATCTTCCCAGTGAAAACATCTAATCATACTATGCCCATGCATAAAATTCTGCAGTTATTACACATTGCCTAGAAGATAATGTCCCAACTCCAGTATAGCTTTAATGTCTTGACCCCTGCAACCTTTCCAATTGCATCAACCACCAATCTAGACACATAATTTACACTCAAAACTATCATTTGCTTGTTCCTTGTATTTACATGTCTTTATGCATCCTATTTGTTTTTCCTGAAATGTCTTCCCTTCTACCTCTCTATAACTTTTACTTGTGTCTCAAGATTCATCACTGCCTCCAGGGAGTTTTCCTAGAAATTCTCAGCCTGGACTCTGCTTCAGCTCTCTCCAACACACTCTGGTATCCACAGTAACCTGTGCCTATCTCCATCATTTCCCTTACCATATTTTATTTAAATATTCCTTTCAGGTATCTGCATTCATCATTAATCTGCAAGCTAAAGACTGTGTTTATATGTTATTTTCTATGTAAGATTTAGCATATACTACACATTCCATAAATGTTTGTTGAATTGCTATTGACTTCTTGTATTGATTGTGAAGATTAAAGATGAATAAGTCTGAATGTCAATCTAATTTGTTTTGATAAAAATAATTTGTTTTGATAAAAGCTATATGTTTTGATAAAAATAATGGCATATTTTATCTTTGGAACTTTTAAAATCATATGTGAATTTGAAAAATAATAGAAAAATATGTGTAATAGCAAATGCAGTTACATATGTATTTTTATATATATATATATATATATATATGTATATATATATATATATATATATGTATATACACACAAAAGGCAGGAATGTTTTTTGTGTTTTTTTTTCACATTCTAAGGAAGTGGTATCATTTGTACTTTGGGAGATCATGGGGGCAATTTTATTTTTTTGTTTCAGTTCTCCTTATTTTTCACAGGAAACTTTGGTCTTTTTTATCATTAACAATTTTATACACATGAACACATCCACATATACGTTTATACTTGTATATCTTTTATCATATAAGATATAGGAAAATCCATTACAGATATTTTTAAGCATCTTACTGGATATATTTTGTGATTATACTATTATTGGAGCAGAAGATCCTTTAAAATTCTTTTGATTCTATTATTAAAATTATTTATTGAGGTTTTCCAGATAAATTTCATAACTGTAGTAGATTTTGAAAATCTATAAAAGCCATTGAGACAAGCTGAGACATTATCTAACATTTGTATATCCCCAACAACTCATTAGTAAAGAAAACTCTCTTTGCATTTAATATATTAAACTTTAAATACCATTTGGAAAATACATCTTTTACTTTTATGCATCTAATCATAAAGCATCCAAAATAAGATTCTCTTTAAATCAAATATATTTATGAATTAAATTTTTAGTTAGGTTCCATAGAGTTCTGACACATTAATGATTTGTTCTGCGTGTAATTTCTTATGAGACAGTTATACAAGCAACTATTGATAATGATTTTACAATCTTAATTTTTCTCCCCTATTCAGTTTTGTGTCTACTGTCTTTCTCAGCAGCCCACCCATACTAATGTCTTTGTTATTTACCTTCATATTGAGTGCAGTTACTTTCCCTCTGGCAATGTCAAAGCAATCATCACACTGTCAATTCTGTTAGAATGAATTCTATTAACTCTCTTAAAAATGACTGTCCTTCTGCTTGGTGTTTGCTATAAGGCTGACTACTTCTACATGCAAGCAAAATACTTTATGTTTCAGGGTTTGAGACATAGACTTATGAAGTTTCTAAAAAGTTCAGGGTTTAATCTTTGGCATAGTATTTCCAATCATGGAGTTCTTTCTTATAAGTTTCAGAGGTCAAGTTTTCTGCAGCTTAGCAATTTTTCAGACTTTTTTTTTTTAAGGTTATTATCTTCCTCAGAGAAGCTCTAATGCATATCCTTTCCTTAAGCAATCTTTTCCTACCAAAAAATTATACACAGCACCACTGTCCTTACAAAAAATTCTCACAATCTGCTTAATTTAAGTAAAATTTGGTGTTTAACTTCTATTTTCTAGAATTATGACTTGCTGGCTAAAGTCTTGTCTAAAAATTGAATTTTATAACAGCCTATCTCAAAATTTTTTACTCTTTTAACCTTATGGATTTTCGTGTTTTCTAGCATTTCAGTGTAAAGCTGTTCAATGTTTCAGAATTCTCTACATGACAACATTTGACATAATATAGCCTTTCTAGTAATTCTAATAAATAACACCCGTTTAATAGGTCTAAGAATCGCAATAAAACAAGAAGTTCCACAGTAAGTCTGTGGAGTTCTGTCATTTTCTCTTTACACAAAGATTCTCTTTACAAGATACTCAGTCAAATTCCAATTAATTTGAATGTGGCATTTTAGTTTAATTGGCATTTTTTAGGTTAACTGTCCAATAAACAAATGAAAACTTCATTGTTTCAGTCCCTTTTCCTTTGAAAATATTTTTTCTCTGTATTTTTTCCTCTGCTTTTATGAGTGTATTTATAGTAAATGTAAATTAATCAATGTTTGATGATTTAGAATCTTGCAGTGGTACATAGAAAGCAACAGAGGTATAAACGGAAATAATAAACTGTAAAGGAAAATATGGCTAAATCTGAACTGGCTCAATGTATGCCCTTATTTTGTACTTGTTTTATGTCCCTTTAATAAGCTTTTTCCTTATCATCTGCTCCATTTTCTACAGAGGTCTATAACTATCTGTCTACTCCTGCCTGGTTTGAGCCTTTAGATGTGTTTTGTTCTGTGTATTGTGTTTTTTTTAATTCCAACATATAAAATACAAAAGATGTGATATGAATTCAGATTTTTTAGTTTTCACTTTAATAGAGAAGTTCACAAAATCAGGGAACTCTTCTGTCTTATTGTACTGCTAAATCCTCAATGCCTAGATCAACACATAGGACACACTAATGAATTTGAGTTTGCAGCTCTTGCATAAGAAGCATAAAATGGGGTAAAGTAAATCTGAATAACTGAGTGCTTGATTTGTTCACTTCTGACTGAGGTACTAAACACTTTTTTCCTATTATCATGTGACTCACTGGGAAATGATTATTGAAAATGTATTTATGAGTTAGATATAAAGTGAACAAAAATAAAGCTTTCTTTCCTAAAAATGCTAAATTTGCATGCTATAAGAAATACACTAAACAAGATATGGAATCTTCTCCCAAGGTGCTTGCAGTGTAGTAAGGGAAAGAATATGATAAATAAAATTTTGAGTACACATAATGTACTTTGGGAAAACTGTATTATACATTCTAGATGATGCCAATTTTAAAACACTTGAGCTCAAGTTTTGAGATTAAACTAGCTGAATTTAAGAACCTTAATAACGAGGTTTTTTTTAAAGATTATATAGCAAGTTTTCTCACTATTTTTATTCCAAAGGTGGTATATTCCTCTAACTTTTTCTCAGACCCAGTAGGGAAATAATATGTATCTTAATTTTCTAGAGTCTAACTTGGAGATTCAAGAATAGACCATGGATTCAAAAGGCAGAGAGTTGGAAGTATGAACCAAGCGGCTGCAAATCCTTAGATCATCAAAATAAAAACTGATAATTCATTTGGAATACATGGATTGAAGGGAAAGTCAAAGCTTTGAAACTCAAACATAAGTTCTGATAAAATTTTCTTTCTTAGAAGGAATAACCATTATTGAGGCAAGATCAACCTGGCCCATTTTAAATACAGAGTCTGAATCCACTCTTTAAATTTTAAAAGCAGTGAGTAACTACATTTGTATAGTAGATAGGGAAGATGAAGATTTTTCAAGAACTTTGATTCTATTTTTTCTTCTGAATTTTATTTTATTTATTTTTTATACAGCAGGTTCTTATTAGTTATCTATTTTATACATATTAGTGTATATATGTCAATCCCAATCTCCCAATTCAACCTACCACCACCATCCACCCTGCCACTTTCCCCCCTTGGTGTCCATACATTTGAAGAACTTTGATTCTTTACTGTTTTGTTTTTTAGAGTGTTAGAACCACTGAGAATCTAATAAAATTATAGACCCTCTCCTCAGGGGAAAAATAACAATGATTTACAATTTTGTGCATTTTTGGAGGGTCATAGACCTCGAAATCTTATACTTCCATATAACCTATTCCAGAATATTGTTCTTAATTAATAACACTGAAACCAGTTTTTAACCATTGTTTTACACCTGTATAAAGTTTTAATTATTCTAAATTCATACCTATACAAACTGGTGGGCTGGGCTGCCAGAAGTATCGATTTTCTACCTGAATGCAGGTTATTCTTTCCTCTCCTTGAAGCTCATATCCTGGGTCACACTGAAAAACAACAGTGTCCCCAGGTTCTCGTCCATCCCCATTTCGAGTCCCATTCATGGGAACCCCTGGGTCACGACATGCAGTGGCAACAGAACCTATGAAAAGACAGAAACAAACCTTTAGTTTTGATGCTATCCAAAATCACCTTCAAAGTTCCAGATCTTATATTTGAGAAGCTTCCACATATCTATGTGCTTTTAGAAAATTAACTTAAAAAATGCTTGGGCCATAATTCCCTGTGCTATACAATATCTCCTTGTTGCTTTTTTAATGGAGTATATAATCTGTAAAAACTAACTATGAATGACTATGCTGTACACTGGAAATTAAGATAATATTGTAAATCAACTATACTTCAATTAAAAAATGCTTGGGCTAATTTTTAAATACCTGCACAATAAATACTTTTTAATTGTTTTTGGTAAATAATTTATGTGTTAACTTGCTTCAAGCAGGGACATGGCATTTTAGTAGCTAAATAATAAATTTACTCAAAATCTGTTTTTTGATACTCCGTGAAAGACACTGTGAAGAGGATGAAAAGATAGCAGCAGACTGGAAGAACCTATTTGCATGGGCTATATTCCACAAAGGACTTGTATCTGGAATATATAAAGAATTCTTAAAACTCAACTGTGGAAAAAAAAGAAAGAAAAAAATCCAACTAGAAAATGGGCAAAAAAACATTTCAGTAAAGAGGATACCAGATGGCACATGAAAAATTGTTCAATATTATTAGCCATTAAGGAAATGCAATTTAAAACCACAATGAGATATTACTACATACCTATCAGATCAGCTAAAATAAAAAATATAGTAACATCAAATGCTGGCAAGATTCTGCAAAAAACTGAATTACTTATCCATTGCTGGTAGAAATGTAAAATGGTCCAGCCACTCTGGAAAGAAGATGACACTTTCTTGCAAAAATAAATGTGCTTACCATTACCCAGTAATTGTACTCTTGCACATTTATTACAGAGAAATAAAAACCTGAATGTGGATGTTCACAGGAGTTTTATTTGTAATAGCTAAAAACTAGGAACAAACCACCTTCAACAGGTGAATCATTAAATTAAATTCATACCATGGAATACTAGTCAGTAATAAAAAAGGAATGATGATATACAAGACAGCTTGGATAGATCTGAAGGCAATTATGATGAGTAAAAAAATGCAATAGCAAAATGTTTTATACTAAACAGCCTCTATTTATGTAACATTCTTGAATTGACAAAATTATGAAGTTGGAAAACAGATTACTGGTTACCAAGAATTGTAGGGGGAGGGGATAGAAGGAGATGACCAGGACTACAAAACAGTTTAAGTAGAAGGATCTTTGTGATGGAACCGTATTGTGGTTTACCTCTGGTGGTGATCAAATCTACATAAAACTATATACAAACTAAACATACACACAAAAATGAGCATATATAAAACTAATGAAATCTGAATAAGGTTCATGATTGTTATCAATGTCAATTTTCTGCTTGTGATATTGTGCTATAGTTATACAAGAAATCATCATTGGAGGAAGTTGGGTAAAGGGTATACAGGATCTCTATTATTTCTTAGAATTGCATATAAATCTAAAATTATTTTAAAATTTCAAAAAGTTTAAAAAATCATTAGAGGAGAGTATGGGACCACAGGAAAGTAACTGTTCTTCTATATATAGTATAGGAAACATTTAATAGTATAATTAACTACAATTATTCAGGTTAATGGAACAAGATATTACTTTGAATTACCACAAGCAGATTTACCCTAAAGCATATGACAATTAAGTATCAAGACAAAAAAGCTATTAAATTTTTCATTTAAGCTACTTATTAAACTATATTCATAAACGTAGGATTCAGCCCTTGTACAAATTATTTTTTAAACTGCATATTAAAGTAACTACACAAATGGCTGGATTACAGACACATAACTGGTATTCACTCATTCATTCATTTACTAACAATATATTCCAGACACTGTGCTAGGTGCTAGGAATACAAAGAAGAAATAGGCAGACATAAAACTGAACAGATTTCAAATTGTTCAAACTGCATAGCAGTAGTACCTACCAACAGATTCTGTTGTATACATCCCTAGGAGGTAAGTAAACAGATACAAAGGTAGGTAGATAGACACAGATAGATAGATTCACCAATATACCAAACAATTTGCTACCATCTACCAGGTGTACTTTTTGTATTGATAGCTTATCTCCCTAATACTCATACACAGCAATGAAACCAGAGAATCTACATACAAATATTGTAATGTTCTGACTCTGAAAGTTGTTTGGGAATCAAGAGGACCATATCAATTAAAAAACTGAAAAAAAAAAAAAACTAATGGTGGTGGTACGTTAAGTCTGAGACTGCATAAAAGCAGCAACAACAAAAAAGTGATATTATATATAATCACATATATATATACACACAAAACTGAACAGACTGCA
This sequence comes from Platanista minor, assembly GCA_004363435.1. NCBI lineage: Eukaryota > Metazoa > Chordata > Mammalia > Artiodactyla > Platanistidae > Platanista > Platanista minor. The sequence goes on along the minus strand of RJWK010063736.1, from coordinate 382 downwards.
AATTGTTTTATATATCTTTTCAGAAAGGGTAAAAAAAAGATATTTTTATTTTAAGTTTTTTAACATCTTTATTGGAGTATAATTGCCTTACAATGGTGTGTTAGTTTCTGCTTTATAACAAAGTGAACCAGCTATATGTATACATATCTCCCCATATCTCCTCCCTCTTGTGTCTCCCTCCCACCCTCCCTATCCCACCCCTCTAGGTGGTCACAAAGCTCCGAGCTGAACTCCCTGTGCTATGTGGCTGCTTCCCACTAGCTATCTATTTTACATTTGGTAGCGTATATATATCCATGCCACTCTCTCACTTCCCCCCAGCTTACCCTTCCCCCTCCCCGTGTCCTCAAGTCCATTCTCTATGTCTGCATCTTTACTCCTG
>RJWK010063735.1:0-12484 GCA_004363435.1 Platanista minor | reverse complement strand
TTTTTTGCGCTACGCGGGCCTCTCACTGCTGTGGCCTCTCCCGTTGCGGAGCACAGGCTCCGGACGCGCAGGCTCAGCGACCATGGCTCACGGGCCCAGCGGCTCCGCGGCATGTGGGATCTTCCCAGACCGGGGCACGAACCCGTGTCCCCGGCATCGGCAGGCAGACTCTCAACCACTGTGCCACCAGGGAAGCCCCCCCACCGACTTCTGACCCCAACTGCAGAGTCGGAGACCCAGAGACCACCTCCCCGGCTTCTTTTTTCTTGGAGGCTCCCAGAATTCCCTGAAACTGTTATACCCAGGGTTTATTATGGTGAAGGATGCAAGTTAAAATCAGAGAGGACAGAGGGGATGAGCAGGGTCCAGCATCCTCGGCTATGGCAGCCCAGGGAAGCCCACCTGAGTCCTGAGGTACAGGGCTTATTGGGTCTGTCACGTCGACGTGGGGGACACCATGTGCCTGATCTCCAGCCCCCAGGAAAACTCAGGAAGCCCCACCAGGCCTCATGCAATCTTCACAGACCAGCCTGGAGCCAGGCCCACGAAGCACAGACACTCCCGTCACACTTAAGGTGACCTCCCGGAGCCAGGAGCAGAGGCCCAGCCTCTCTGTGGGCAGATGAACCCACACCGCACAGGCCCTGGTGCAGTGCCCGTTCCGTGTGGTCAGCACGGGTGCGCACAGGTCAGCCAATGTCACTGTGCTTCAGCCTCTGACCGTTGACCACACTCTGCTCACAAGAGTGAGGCCAATGGAGGGACAACGGGGGTGGGAACAAAGCCAGGTCACGGTCCGGCTGGGTGAGAAATGGTCAAAGGAGCGAGCACTCGGCTGCCCTTGCCTGGTGAGCCGAGAGCTGATGTCCACCCTGTGGTCAGTCTGTCTCCCCACATCCCGCAGGAGGGCTGGTTTTCCTGCCTCCTGGAGCGGGGTCATGCCTGTGTATACAGCAGGATGCACAGCAGTGCATGCAGCAGGCCTGATGCCCGCCCTTGCCATGTAGTTGGGAGCTTGGTGAGGGTGGAACATCCTGACGGGACATGGGGCTGACCCTGGGAAAGATGGGGTGAAATGTTTGGAGCTTCCAAAGGGAACATTCACCTGTCCCCGTGGGAGGACTGAGGACACTGGACAAAGGTGGGCAGTCAGGGGAGCCCAGGGAGGGTCCTGGGTCATCCATGAGGCAAGACCAGGAGTGTGGAGCTAGGGTTGGGGGCGGTGGGGATGAGAGGCTGATCGCCAGACAGTGAAGGGACGGACCGTCCGAGACAGGGGGGAAGACGGAGACCGTGCCTGACGGGAGGACGGAGAGACCAGCAGGCGGCGCTGTAGGCGCGGGATCAGGGCTGCTCCTGCAGGGTGGCGTCCGAGCCCACACGGCTGGAAACCACCCGGTGCCCGACCAGACACCCAGAGGATGGGGGACCGTATGGGCGGGAAGAGACTGGAAAAGTCACCCCATCTCCACATCTGCTGGTGCTCGGGTTCCCCCTCCAGCCTCTTTCCTTAGAGTCTCCCCACCTGGGGAAGTCAGCACCTTCAACAGCTGATGCATGGCTTGGAATTTGTCCAGGGGATGGAGGGGAAGGTGGGGCAGGAATGAGACAAAATCCCTACATGTTTGGACAGCGTATGCCACTCTAAATTCCAATCAGGAAGAGGAATTTCCCTAAGGCTCAGGTTGCCCCAGTTACCAGAATGGGGATTGAAGCAATATTAAGGAAAAACCCTTACACCTTTTTGGGCCAACCAGACATGCAGGAAATGCAAATCAACACTACAAAGAGGTATCACTTCCCACCAGTCAGAATAGCCATCCTCACAAAGTGTAAACACAAGAAATGCAGAAGAGGGCATGGAGAAAAGGGGACCCTGCTAAGCTGATGGTGGGAGTGTAAATTGCTAACAGCCACCCTGGAGAAGTGTATGGTGTTTCCTAAAATATCTAAAAAAATAGAGCTACAGCACATACGGCACTTCCACTCGTGGGCGTATACGTTGGGAAAACCATAAATGGAAAGGACATGTGCACCCCAACGTTTGGTGCAGCCCAGCTTGCAAGAGCCTCGACTTGGAGGCAACCTAAATGTCCTTGGAAGGAAAAAAAATGATAAAGAAGTTGTGGTACTTCTGTACAATGGAATATTACTTAGCCATGAAGTTAATGAAGTAAGGGCAGTTGCAACAACTCACATGGAACAATATAGGATCATACTGAGTGACATAAGTCAGACAGAGAAAGAGACTTATCATATTATGTCACTTATAAGTGGATTCTAAACATAGATGCAAATGAACTAACATACAAAACAGAGTCACAGATTTAGAAAACACACTAATGGCTACTAAAGGGGAAAGGTGGGGTGGGGGGAAGCCTAAAGCAGGAGGTGGAAATTAGCATAGATACCCTTCCACAGGCAAAATGGGTAATCGACAGGGACCTACTGTATGGGACATAGAAGTCGACTCAACACACTGTAATCACCAGAATAGAATCTGTAAGACTGGTAAGAATCTGAAAAAGAATATAGAGATGTCACTCTGTAAGTGAATCAAGGGGATATACATTGGAAGGAGACACAGCAACGCAAATCAGCTACACTCCACTATAAAAAAATAATAATAATTAAAAAAGACAGAGAGAGGGAGTGTGAGAGAGAGAGAGAAATTCTTAGTAAATTCTTCAAGGGCAGTGACCTAACCTAGTGTCACATCTTGCAGATGCATAGCTGTCTAGGCCCCTAACAGTGGACACTCATGGGGCTGAGTGACCTGGTGAGGATTTGCCAGCAAATGCAGCCTCTCTGCAGCTGTACTGCCCCGTCATCACTCCAGGAGCCCTAAATCTCCAGGCACAGGGAGCCAACCTACAGCTAAAACATGCCTCTGGGACACCCAGAGGGTGGTGGACCATCTGGGTTGGAAGAGTTTGGAAAAGTCACCTCATCTCCACATCTCCTGGAGGTGGGGTTTCCCCCTCCATCCTCTTTCCATAGAGTCTCCACACCTTGGGAAGGAGGCTCCCTCCACAGCCGGTTTGCACATCTTGTAATAATTCAGGGTGATAAAGGGGAAGCAGGGGGCAGGGAAGGAATGAGACACAAGCTCCAGGTGATTGGACAGGCACACTCCACTCTAATTTCCAATCAGGAAGAGGTGTTTCCCAAAAGTTCAGGATGCCCCTGACGCCAGAATTGGGCTTGAAGCAATCCTGCTGTTTTGTGGTCGGTAACAGCAGTGTGAAAATCGGTGCTCAGGGTCACTGTAATTCACAAAGCCTGCAGCGATGTAAATGACACCTAATGTCGAAAAATGTCTCGGGGTACTTAAGAAAAGGACTTGAAAACAAGGCCGAATTGCTGGAACATGATTTCAAGAGGTAGATTGGACTCGCCATTACAGCACATGAAATGCTGCTCAACACCGCCGATGATTCAGTGGCCAAAAAGGGCTTAAGGAGTTTTCCTTAAAGCCTTATGCACTTTTTGGGCAACCATATAAGAGGGAAAAGCAAATCAACACTACAAAGAGCTATCACTTCACACCACTCAAAATGGCCAACCTCACAAAGTGTAAAAACAAGAAATGCAAGAGAGGGAGTGGAGAAAAGGGATCCCTGCTACCCTGAGAATGGGAATGTAAATTGCCAACAGCCACTCTGGAGAAAGGTATAGAGTTTCCTAAAAAATCCACAAAATAGAGCTACAGAGCACACGGCATTCCACTCCTGGGTGTATATCGTTCGAAAACCATAAATCGCCAGGACGCAGGCACCCAACCTTGAAGGCAGCCCTGTTTACAGGAGCCTCGACTTGGCAGCAACCTCAATGTCCTTGGAAGGCAAAAATGGAAAAAGAAGATGTGGTACTTCTGTACAATGGAATATTACTTAGCCATGAAGTTAATGAAGTAAGGGCAGTTGCAGCAACTCGCATGGACCTAGATAGGATCATACTAAGTGACATAAGTCAGACAGAGGAAGAGACTTTTCATACGATATCACTTATAGATGGGATCCAAAAATGGATACAAATGAACTAAGTTGCAAAACACAGAGACCTACATTTAGAAAACACACTTCTGACTACTAAACGGGAAAGGTGAGGTCAGGAAAGGCCTAAACCAGGAAGTGGAAATTAGCACACATACCCTTCCACAGACAAAATAGGTATTCAGCACAGAGATACAGTATAGCACACAGAACTCGACTCAAAACACTGTATTCACCAGGAAAGAATATATAAGACAGGTAAGAATCTGGAAAAGAATACATAGATGTCTCTCTGTAAGTGAATCAAGTGGATGTACACCAGAAAGAAACACAGCATTGTAACTCAGCTATCCTCCACATTAAAAATAAAGAGAGAGAGACAGAGAGGAATTCTAAGTAAATTCTTTCAGGGGCCGCCACCCAACCTGGTATCACGTCACGTAGACCCAGAGCTGGCTAGGGTCGTAAGGCTGGACACTCGTGGGGCTAAGTGACCTGGTGAGGATGGGTCAGCAAATGCAGCCCCGCTGGAGTGGAACTGCATGTCCCCGCTGCATGGGTCCCTAATCTCCAGGCGCAGGGAGCCTACCTACAGCTGAAACATGCCGGGGACACACAGAGGATGGTGGACCGTCTGGGCAGGAGGAGATTGGAAAAGTCACCCCATCTCCACATCTCCTGCTCGTGGGGTCCCCCCAGCCTCTTTCCTTGGAGTCTCCCCACCGGGGAGACTCATCAGCAGGTTTGCGCTGCTTCGGATTTGTCCAGGGCATGAGAGGGAATGGGGGGGAAGGAATGAGACACAAGCCCTTGGTGTTTGGAAGTCACATGCCACTCTAATCTCCAATCAAGAAGAGGAATTGCCCGAAGGCTCAGGTTGCTCCAGTAACCAGAATGGGGCCTGAGGCAATCCTGCCGCTTTGTGGCCGGTTCCAGAAACAGCAAGTTGAAAACCTGTGCTCAGGGGCACTGCAATGCACAAACCTGCAGAACTGTAAATGACACCTAGCATTGAAAAATGGGGTAAGTGTTTGCAAAAGACTTGAAAACAAGGCAGAATTGCAGGAACCGTATTTCAAGAGGTAGATTGGACTCGCCGTGAAAGCAGATGCAAAGCTGTTCAACAACGGCTACGATTCGGTGGCCAAAAACGCCGAACGCCCTTTTTTGGCCACCCAAGCCTGGGGAAATGCAAATCAACAGTACAAAGAGGGGTCACTTTGCACCAGTCGGAATGGCCACCCTCACAAACTTAAAAACAGGAAATGCAGGAGATGGCGTGGAGAAAAGGGAGCCCTGCTACGCGGATGGTTGGAATGTAAATTGCCAATGGCCACTCTGGAGAAGTGTACGGTGTTTCCTAAAAAATCCACAAAATAGAGCTATAGAGCACACGGCATTCCACTCCTGGGCGTATATCGTGCGAAAACCATAAATCGCCAGGACACAGGCACCCCAACTTTTGGTGGAGCCCTGTTTACAGGAGCCTCGACTTGGTAGCAACCTCCGTGTCCTTGGAAGGCAAAAATGGGTAAAGAAGATGTGCTACTTCTGTGCAGTAGAATAATTCTCAGCCATGAAATGAATGAAATAAGGCCAGTTGCAGCAACTCACATGGAACTAGATAGGATCATGCTAAGTGACATAAGTCAGACAGAGAAAGAGTCTTATCATATGATATTACTGATAGGTGGAATCTAAAAATGGATACCAGTGAACTTACAAAACAGAAACAGAGTCACAGAATTAGAAAACAATCTTATGACTACCGAAGTGGAAAGGTGGAATGGGGCTAGGCGTAAACCAGGAGGTTGAAATTAACATGCATATCCTTCCATAGAGAAAATAGATCATCGATAAGGACCTACTTGTATAGCACAGAGATCTCGACTCAGTACACTGTAATCCTCTGAAAAGAACGTACCAGAAACAAACACACAGATACAGAAAACAAACTTGCGGCTGTCAAGAAGGGGGTGAGGGAAATATTGTGAATTTTGGAAGAGCAGATGCACACTATTATACATAGGATGGATAAACCCAAGGTCTTACTATATAGCAGAGGGAACTATATTCAATATCCTGTGATAAGCTATAATGGAAAAGAATAAATAAATAAATATATATATATATATATATATCTGAATCACTTTAGTTCACAGCAGAAATTAACATAACATTGTATATATGCTGGAAAGGGTGTGGAAAATTCCCTCCTGAACTGTTGGTGGGAATGTAAATTGATACAGCCACTATGGAAAACAATACAGAGATTCCTTAAAAACTAAAAACAGAACTACCATTTGACCCTGCAATTCCATTATCGGGCATATACCCTGAGAAAACCATAATTCAAAAAGATACATGTACCACAATGTTCACTGAAGCACTATCTACAATAGCCGTGACATGGAAGCAACCTAAATGTCCATCGACAGTTGAATGGATAAAGATGATGTGGCACATATGTACAATGGAATATTACTCAGCGATAAAAAGGAACGAAAGTGAATTATTTCCAGTGAGGTGGTTGGATCTAGAGTCTGTCATACAGAGTGAGGTAAGTCAGAAAGGGAAAAACAAATACCGTACGCTAATGCATATATAAGTAATCTGAAAAGTGGTACTGACAAACCTAGTGACAGGGCAGGAATAAAGACACAGATGTAGAGAACAGACTTGAGGACACGGGGAAGAAGGGGAGGCTGGGACGTAGTGAGAGAATAGCATTGACATATATACACTACCAAATGTAAAATAACTAGTGGGAAGCTGCTGCATAGCACAGGGAGATCAGATCGGTGCTTTGTGATGACGTACAGGAGTGGGAGAGTGAGGGTGGGAAGGAGGTTCAAGAGGGAGGAGATACGGGGATATATGTATACATAGAGCTGATTCACTTTTTTGTACAGCAGAAACTAACACAACATTATAAAGCAATTATACTCCAAAAAAGATGTATAAAAAAAATACAACATTGTAAATCATCTATACTTGAAAATATATTTTAAATGCAGAAAAGTTTTTTAAATGTAAGTATTTTGTGTGTAGGTACCACAGGTTCAATATATAAATTATGTCAAATTGATTACATTGGTTTTCAAAGTAAAGTATTTTTGATATTTTACATCAGCTTCATAATATAAATGCAGAAAAACTGTATTACTTTTTTCTTAAAGTTCAGAAATAGCCATTTTGCTCATTCGATATACTATAAACCACTAACTTTATTAAAAACGGATTCGAGACCTCTTCCCTCCAAAGAAATATTTCTCCACTCCCGCAAGTTTAATAGAATGTTCCACTAGGAACTGACGTCCCACCTTAGAGACATGAGATTTGCATCCTGAAATCTCTTTCTTGCAAAAATGCCCAATTCGCGTCCAAGCATTACAGAAAAGAAACGCTTTTTTACCGATCTCAAATTCCATGCAACTTTACTCAAGACACCATGAATTTTAAATTATCAACACTCACTTGAGGTCTTTAAAAATCAACAAAAACATAATTTTCTGTTCTCTTTCATTTATTCTGGTTCTAAGTGGTCATTTCTAAATGAAAGTATTTAAGTATGTTAATGTCACCTTATAACATCCTATTTCAAATGACTACCTTCTCTCCAAAGATGAAACATGAGGAACTCATATTTGGGCTCATAATTGGGCTCTCCAAAGATTTACTCTCTGAATCTGTATTATCCTTCTGCTGAACTCCACACTGTTCATTATTCTCTGAGAATAGTCTTTTTCTTGTATGGCCATCTCACATGCTGTTTCATTTCCTGTACCTTTTTGCTACAGTTTTATGCCTCGTTTATTTCTGGGAAAATGCATTATTTCAAATTGATAATTATAGACATAAAGAATTCTCTATGACTCCCTGATTGTTTCAAGAACTCCTTTTTTTTTTTAATACCTAGATTCTGAGGCTCTCCACAAAGCATTACTAAAATTGCATCTACATATGTATCTCTATATTAATCACACAATAATGCATTTACAATTGTATTATGATTTATTGCTAATTTTGGAGCATAAACGTAGCTGTCTTATTTACCACCCTCTTGTAAATCACTTTAATATTTGCACTTAGGACTTGAAAGAGAAGATAAACTGAAGAATATGCAAATACAATGTATATATTTCTCATAAAATTAGGTGATTGTCTAACCTCTATCCAGAAAAAAGAAGAGCCTGGATACTCTGCAGGCGTGATACTTGAGAATGGAGGGTCTTACAGCAGGAAAACATGCAATAATCCATGCAGCAGAGTTTACCTGTGACCAGCTGGGTTTAGTGACCTATGCATTCCTTACATGCAACATATCAGTAGTGGAAAATGGAATTTGTCCGTTGTGTAAATAAGTATAATGAAATATTGTAGCAGGTCATGCTCATACATTCAACACAGGTACAATCAAAATTATACTCAATTCTGGTAAATCGAAGTCTCTATCTGTTACTTTGTCTTTAACTATGAAATGTCAGAACTGACTTACCAAAAAAAAAAGGTGTTTTGTTTGTTCGTTTGTTTGTTTGTTTTAATTACGGTCTTGGTAAGACATAGCCCAGCACTGCTAATGTGACTTAGTAATTCTCTCATCAGGAAACACAGTTTCTACTTCCTTGTTTATTCTCCACATCCTGTAGTAAGTAAAGTTTCAATGAAAGATAAATCTACATGGCAAAAAGAAAAGAAAACTTACATGTGTTGATAAGATCATTTCTGACAGGTTTTACCACCTGTCAGTGTTTCTGGGGATGGACACAAGCCAGAGTTTGTGACATTTTCACTGATGTCATTCCCCTTGATCCTCAGTGTGAAAGTGGATAAAAATGTTTTCTATGTTTTCTTCTTTAAGAAATTACTCTCTCCTGATTAGAACATTTCAAGGTCTCTCCCTGTGCTAATTTAGTAAAGGTAAAAGAGAAACAAGCAAACTATGCAGGGAGAAATATATAGGATTCCTTTACCCAGTGTATTTATCTGATATACCCAAATATTGAGAAATACAGATTCGTTTCATGATGGTCAAGAAGAGAGAAGCAGGAGCCTCCATTCCAACAGTATATATAAAATGGAATCAATACTGCATAAGCTCCAGCTTAAGCTTAGCTATGAGGTACTAACTCTTCTCATAAAGAAGCAATAGTTCTCCAACATTTGAAGCACACTGAGCACTCAGACAGCTGGACACTGAGGGTTCAGGCTCCTCACTAGAATTCTGTACCAGCATCACAGAGATATTCCTAAAGCAGTGAAATATTCCCAAAGAATTATTAAGGAGGAGGTGGGGAGCCGAAATAAAAAAGATGAATCCATAGTCTGCCCTACCATCTGTTCTGCTGGATAGTACCATCATCTTGGCCCAATATGACCTTCTCACTTTTCTCTGGGCCTCCCTACTTTCCACCTCCATCCTCTCATTATATCTTACCTACACTTGGGAACAACTCTAGTTTTTCCACTTATCTTTATCAGCAAGTAATCCAAAGAGCAACTATTTATATAACTCCTTAGAAACCTCAGGTCTGACTCTGTAATACATGACCTTCGAAGTCCAAAGTTTTCGTAATTCCCTTTATTATTTTTTTTCTAATTTCCATGTACTTACATTCTCAGGACCTCCACTGTTCCCAGGTTCGTCTTCCCTACCAAATCTATCAACCTAGACATAGACTTAAGTACCAGCCTCTAATTATCTCCTAGGGAATCCAGTTTTTTAAAAAGCCTCAGCCAGCCTTATGGACTTTATTAAAGACTCTTTAAGATAATCCATGGGAGAGAGCAGTACACCCACAGATATCTATTTAATACACGTTCAGAGTAATTTTTTTCTTTTTTATAAAGTCTCTTCTGGCCAATGAAGACTCTCGCCTCTTCTTCTTCAGCACATGCAGCGTCTCACCCTTCTGACTACTCTCTTCTCCATCCCAGGTCCACTCCCTTTCCTGATATTACATTCTCTCCCAATATTGTATGTTTCTAAAATCAAATAACATAAAATATAACATGTTAATTATTATAAAGTGCACCGTTCAGTGATATTAAATACATTCATATTATTGGGCGATCAACATCACCATTTATCTTTCTAACTCTTTTCTATCTTTTAAAACTGTAACTCTATATCCTTTAAACATAACTTTCCTTTTTGTTCCATAACCACCTGAAAAGCATCATTACCCTCCCAATTTCTATGGTTTTGACTACACTAAGTACCCCCGTATAATTGAAATAAGTAGTTGTATTCTTATGACTCGCTAAAAGTCACAAAAATGGTATTTTTGGTAGCTAGATTTTCTCAAGATTCATCCATGTTGTAGCTTATTCCTAGGCCTTTTCATTCTTAAGACTGAATAATATTCTATTATATGGGTATACCACATTTTGCTTATCCAGAAACTGGTGGATAAACACTTAGATTCCTTTCATATTTTAGCTACTGTGGTTATTACTGCTATAAACATCAGAGTACAAATATTTCTTTAAGACCCCGATTTCAATTCCTTTGGATATACCTCGTAGTAAAATTACTGGATCATGTAGTAATTCTATTTTTCAATATCTGAAAAATTGCCATACTCTTTTGCAAAGCAGCTGTATCATTCTACATTCCCACTGACATAGAACAATGGTTCCATTTTCCTTCACATCCTCACCAACACTTGTTTTCTGCTTGTGTGTGTGTGTGTGTGTGTGTGTGTATGCATGCACACAAGTATATAAACATGTATCTAGTGATATGGTGCATCTTTTCAAGTGCTTAGTCATTTGTACATCTTTTTTTGAAGAACCATCTATTCAAGTCTTTTATCCATTTTTGTTTTTTATTTTATTTTATTTTTTTGCGGTACGCGGGCCTCTCACCGTTGCGGCCTCTCCCGTTGCGGAGCACAGGCTCCGGACGCGCAGGCTCAGCGGCCACGGCTCACGGGCCCAGCCGCTCCGCGGCATGTTGGATCTTCCCGGACCGGGGCACGAACCCCTGTCCCCTGCATCGGCAGGCGGACTCTCAACCACTGCACCACCAGGGAAGCCCCCTATCCATTTTTGAATCAGGGTGTTTGCTTTTCGTTGAGTTGTAGGAGTTCTCTGTATATTCTGAATAGAAATCTCTTGTCAGATATATGGCTTTCAAATATTTTCTCCAATCTTGTGGGTTGCCATTTTATTCTGTTTACCTTTCTTTGATACACATTTGTGAAAAAAATTATGTACTGCAAATTGTTTATTTTTTCTTAGCTGTGGCTTTGTTGTTCCTTCGTTTCATATTGAGGGAAACACTGCCAAATCCAATGTCATGAAGCTCTTGTCCTGTGTCTTCTTCTAAGACTTTTTATCTTATTAGGTCTTATATTTAGTTTCTTGATACATTTTCAGTAATTTTTTGTATATAATGTTAGCTAAGGGTCCATTTTCCTTCTTTTGCATGTTGACAACAAGACTTCTCAGCACCATTTGTTGAAAAGACTTCCCTTTCTACTTTGAAAAGCCTTAGCAACTTGTCAAAAATCATTTGGCCATATACCAGGGTTTATTTCTGGATGTTCTATTCTGTTCTATTGGTCTTGAATAAGGGCGAAAGTGGTATAATCTATCCAGGTTGATGGAGAACATAAAGAAAGACCAGGACTGAGAGTTAGGAGGACAATACAGGAGAGCAGGGAGTGAAAGGCAGTGTGAGAGAACAGCTTGTACTTGCAGTTCATGGAAATGTGATCATGCTAAAACCACTAAAAGCCTGACTTTGAGCAACATAATAAATGTTTTAGCAAGAAACGTAACACTTACCCACCTCTGGGAAATACAGTATGTGCATAAAGCTAAACCACACACAAATATATTAAGAAGGGAAGGGTTTTCACGGTGTGAGAATATTGTGGGATTTGCAATACAATTTACTTTTGTTCTACCACTGTCTCTAAAATTTATCAAAGTGTATATACAAGCAATTCCAATTCTGGTAATGTGTTTTGACAGGTTTATATCTGAACTTCAGCAGACCAGTAAATGTACATTCATAGTAGGACTATTCCCTAAAGCAAAAAAAAAAAAAATTTGGAAAGACTATAATTCACTTTGTCAACACACATACAGATGTAATGATGGTTAACAGTCCAAAAACAGAGGGTGAGCATGGATGCAAGAGGTTAATACCCAGGCTGCGGTGGGGTGCAGAGTTTGAGGGTAACACAGGTAGAAAAGGCTTCTGTCATATCCTTGATTTTTGAGGTATGGAAATTCACAGGTCACTACCTTCATTTCAAAATGAACGAAAGGGGCTTCCCTGGTGGCGCAATTGTTGAGAGTCCGCCTGCCGATGCAGGGGGCGCGGGTTCGTTCTCCGGTCCGGGAGGATCCCACATGCCGCGGAGCGGCTGGGCCCGTGAGCCATGGCCGCTGAGCCTGTGCGTCCGGAGCCTGTGCTCCGCCACGGGAGAGGCCACAACGGTGAGAGGCCCGCGTACCACAAAAAAAAAAAAAAA
>RJWK010063734.1:0-12484 GCA_004363435.1 Platanista minor | reverse complement strand
GTCCCCTGCATCGGCAGGCGGACTCTCAACCACTGCACCACCAGGGAAGCCCTCAATCTCCCTTTATTCCTATAATTTAAAATGAAAGTCCCTGCTATTTCTCCAATTATTTTGATTATTTTTTTACATCTGTATTGGAGTATAATTGCTTTACAGTGGTGTTAGTTTCTGCTTTATAACAAAGTGAATCAATTATACATATACATATGTTCCCATATCTCCTCCCTCTTGCATCTCCCTCCCTCCCACCCTCCCTATCCCACCCATCCAGGTGGCCACAAAGCACACAGCTTGCTTTTTAAGGAGATCTCCAGATGATTAGTATGCTCATTAAAATTTGAGAAGCACTGCTCTAAAATATGGGCTCTCAAGATTAAATGACACGTTCAACTTCTCTATCTTTTCTATTTATCTGATAGATTAAAGGATTAGAATTTCCCATAGTTAGAACCAAAGCTATTGTAAAATTCTTCATGGTCTTTGTTTCATATTTAGGCAAAGGTAAGGACAATCAGTCAAAGTCATTTTGAATTTAGGAAGTGTATCTAGTTTAGTTTTTCTGGATTTATCTGTAACTTGGAGACACTGTCCTAGGTAGGGGGATGGATGGCATAAAGAAATCCAGTCTCCTTTAAATAAATCACAGAGTCAGTAAAGAAATAGGTAAAGGTTGAAACGTTCTTCAGAATCTTCCTGAAAAGACTTAAAGCCAACCTAAACTTGAGAGTCCAATTTTAAAATAATAGGCAAGTCCTGAGTTTCAAGGGTAACTGTGAAGGTGATTGCCAGAAGTCATTTTTCTTGAACCTGAGATTAGTCAAATGCATTTTAAAGGTTTTGTGCTCTAATAGTAATTGTAAATAAATATTCAAATGGATGTGAACAAACATCTCTGTGATACATAGACACAAAATATTGACTCCTTTTCCCCTACCTCCAGGCACTGATTTCACAGAAGAATTCAGCTGTACTTACTATGGCTCATGTGCAAACATAATGGTAAAAATGCTTCATGGGTATAAACACATTGCTTCCCAGGGGCTCAAACTGCTTTCTAGACATTATCTCATTAATTGCTCCCTTAAATCTTTCTCATTGATTTTTATATTTTTTGAACCACCAAGTTCACTATTGTCTGCATATGAAAGGAAGAGTTCACTTCAGTTAGAAATTGAGATCTTAAGCATTTTTGTAACTGTGATGTTATGTCTTAACTGACAAGGAGTTACTGGGAACTTTTCAATGGGAACCACATTTTGAAACCAAGCCTAGCACCGTGGCTAGACTGGAAGCCTTGAAAGGCACTGCCTCTCCTTCCTGGAGAGACTCCGACTTGTGTGAGTCTCTCATGAAAGCAAACTTGGCCACTAAGAGGCCAGGCTGCAAATGTTTACTTTATTGAATTTTTGATTCTGGGAAAGGTCTCCCTTTTTGCATATTGCTGTATTTTAAAAATCAGTTAGAGACCAAATGGTAGAATTAGAAAAATACCGACTTTTGATCTACAAATGAAATAACTGATTTGGATAACAGACATCCTTGGACAAAACTACTAGATGAAAGGTATTAGATAAAACTACTAGATGACCAAGGGTCAGATCGCAGAAACTCTGTGAAGGGAAGGTGGTCTGAGGCCTGGAGAGAAACAGGAAGACAGAGCAGCTTGAGGCAACTGTTCAGATGCAGTGAGGCCCCAGGGGGTGGGGACAGAATGGTCACCTGAGTCTTGTAGATCTTGAACATAAAAGACAAACTTTTATGTTTAATGACATTAACAACAAACACTCCAACTCGGCAATGCCACCTCTTAGGAATTTCTTCTGGTTGAATAAAGGTAGAAACAGCCCAAATATCCAACCATAGGAGATTTGCTTTAAAACGGCATTAGAACCATACACCGGATCACACCCCAACTATTAAAAAACATAGGACTATATTTACTGACTTTAAATGATGTCCATTAAATATTTAAGTGAAGAAACATGAAGTTAACTAGCAAATGCATGCTAAATTCTATTTTTAAATAAAATGGCTTATTTTCACAGAGAACATTCTGAAACAATTTATACCGAAAGACAATGGCTGTTGCTAGGGGATACTGTTTCTTGTGTTCTATATTCTCCTTTGCTTATTCAGTTTCTACTTTTCTAAAATGTATTCCTTATATACTTTAGAAAAGGTATACAATTGTCTCTTGTGGCAAATCTACACATTTAAAGAAGAAATAGTGCATCCCAAGGGACAACAAGAGAGCTGGGCTTCAGGAAATAAAGGAGTGGGCTCTAATGTCAACTTTTTTTTCAGGTACCAAAGTGTACAAAGCAATGTTTCCCCAACTGCTTCCACGGGATGTGAAGAAATTTATTTTGAAGGTGAAGGAGGTATGTCTCTGTTCAAAAAATACTAGAAAATAACTGAGGAAAATAAGTCTAAATTGGTTTCTTCACTGCAGAATTTCTCAGAACCTGAGAAATTAATATATTCTCTGAATATGTTAATATATTAGGATTTATAGTTGTAATAAATTTCAAGACAAAGAAATACTTTTTGATCACGGAAACCTTTCCTTTCTCACACACATTAATAACTCATTGGGACACAGTTTGGGAATCCCAAGAAAAGACTGAGGCAGACGTTATGCGAAGCAGTGATTTTTTTAGATTCAGCTTCTTCATTTGTAAACTGAGAGCAGTATAATCTGACTTTATATTAAGAAAGCAGAAAACTTCCATTTCTGTAAGGCCTTTCAATTTCTGAAGCAACTTTTCTTTTTTTTTTTGCATATGCTATCTTAGGTGATGTTTCAATTGAAATCTTTCTAAAAGTGCTTTGGCAATCTGAAGGTAACATGAGGTAAAAATAATGTTTAATAATAGCGACAACACTAATGATATACTGTCATCTAACCCAGAGGTCAGTAAATCATTTCTGGAAAGAGCCAGATCATTAATATTTTAGGCTCTATGGGCACGCAGGCTCTGTCACAACTACTCAGCTCTTCTGCAGCAGCGTGAAAGTACAGAGTTGTATGCAATGTGTAAGGCAGTCAGCGTGGCCATGTTTTACAGAGACTGTGTTTTTATTAAAATTGTCAGTGGGATAGACTTGGCCCATGGGCTGGAGTTTGCCAATCCCTCATAATCCACTTTGGGGAGACACCGAGAACTTGTTTTTGTCATGGGGCTCATGGGATCTGAGTATTGTTTATATTTCTAGAGAGAGATAAAGATTCCTTTATCAAGTCTACTTTGGAATAAATGTACATCCGTTCTGCCATCCCCTTTAAAAGAAGAAAATGGGGAGGGACCCCAAATGGTGATGAGGAACATGGGGACGTGTCTGCTAATTTAGACACATGAAACCAAATTAAGGCTGTTTTTCTGATTAATATTAGGAATGTTTGATAATTCATGCTGGTCACTTGGAGGACAGCTCTCTATGTTTATTTCTAACATCATTACTTACCATTTATGAAGGGAAAGATACATAAAAATTGTCATCTCAATTAATTAAAAGCTCCTAGAGGGAAAAAAAAAGATACAGAATTTTGGAGAAGTGCTTTAGTCTGTGTTGACATGTACCAATTTTAAGTGTTAGATTGAATTAATTAAATATGGGCTATTTAGCCAAATTAGTCAAAAATGTCGAATCCCTTTTTTAGTTTCAACACATTTAAGATTTAACTTTCTAAAACCTTAAGTGCAGACTCACAGCTTGTAAACACATATCTTCAGGTTGAAATTCCCTCTGGCTCTAACCTGGCGTTGCTTAGATGATACTTGATTTATGTGTTTCTGTGATAAAGCCAGTTGATGTGCTTGGTGGAAATTCCAGGTCTTGGTTGAGACAAACAGAACAACCATTTCACATTCACCAATGTGTACAGTTTAAACATTCCTGACAGAAGAAGTTGAGCTGTAGTACTCATTCTATTTCATTAATATGAAGAAAATCACTCATATAATTTAATTTTAAGGAGTTCAACATTCATTTGGCTTTAGTATAAAGCCTAACTACCCATCCTACTGTTCAGGGCCCTCCATAACCAGGCTGTGGCTTTTCAACACTTTTACCCCCTCCCTACAGCAAATTCTGTGAGGCAGCCCATCACTGGTCTCCACACATGCCGTGCTGTCGGACCTCTTTGCCTTTCCGCCTCTCCTTTGCTTGTCATGCTCTAAGGATCCTTCCGTTTCAACTCAAATTCTTCCCCTAAGAAATCTTCATGGATGACCCCAGGCCAAAGTGTTTCCTCATATGAATTCCTAAAGTATTTACTCTTGCTATGGGTCATTTGTCACATAACAGAGATCACCTTTGAGGTTTTGTTCTGTTTCGTTTTTATTAAAAACTGTATATGTTTAATATATATATTTGGTGAGTTTGGACATAGGCATAGTATTTGGGAACTATGCAATGATAGTATCCATGTGGTGTTACCATCACTACAGTCAAGGTAATGTTCGTACCCATCACCTCTAAAATTTCCCTGTGTCTTTGTGTGGGTGTGTGCATGTGCCTGTGCATGAGGATATGTGTGTGTGTGTGTGTGTGTGTGTGTGTAAGAACACTTAACAGTGTGTGTAAGAACACTTAGCAGGTAGTTTACCCGCTTAACAAATTGTCAGGTTCACAATACTGGTTGTTAACTGTAGGCACAATGTCATGCTCAGATCTCAAGAAATTATTCAACTTGCAAAACTGAAGCTTTATACCCTTGGAATAAAAACTTCCCATTTCCCCCTCCCCCCAGCCCCTGACAACCAGCATTCTATTCTCTGTTTCTATGAGTCTGATTATTTTAGATACCTTGTATAAGAGAAATCATACAGTATTTGTCCTCTGAGAGCGGTTTATTTCTCTTAGCATAATGTCCTCCAGGTTCATCCATGTTGTTGCAAAGGGTAGAGTTTCCTTCTTTTTAAGGCTGAATAATATTTTATTGTATGTACATACCACATTTTCTTAATCTGTTCTTCTGTTGATGGACGTTTGGATTATTTCCATATCTTGGCTACTGTGAATAATGCTGCAATGAACACGGGGGTGACAGTGTCACATCTCTAAGCTCCTAGAGGCAGGTACAATCACTTTTAAGCTTGTATCCTCAGGATTTAGCATATTACCTGCATCTTATGGCCATTTTTCAATAACTATTTGTTGTCAAGACAGCTAGGTTAATGAACAGGTCATCAACCCAGCAAGGTTGTAAGGGCCAAAAGTGGCAATTAATATATAGTGATTGGGATGGTTACTTTTATATCAACTTGACTGGGCTAGGAGAGGCTGGTAAAACATTATTTCTGGGAGTGGCTGTGAGGGTGTTTCTGGACGAGATTAGCATTTGATTCGGTGGACTGAGTAAAGAGATGTGTCTTCCCCATTGTAGGCAGGCATCATCCAACCCATTGAGGGCCTGAATAGAACAAAAAGGCAAAGAAAGGGCAAATTCCCTCTCTCTTCTTGAGCTGGGACATCCATCTTCTCTTGTCCTCAGAAATCAGAGGTCCTGGTTCTCAGGCTTTCAGACTCTGGGACTTATACCAGCAGCCCCTCTGTCTTCAGGCCTTCGACCTAGGATTGGGAATTACATCACTGACTCTCCTAATTATGGAGCCTACGAACTTGGACTGAATGGACCACTAACCTTCCTAGTTCTCCAGGTTGCAGATGGCACGTTGTGGGATTAGTTGGCCTTTATAACTGTGTGAGCCAATTTCTATAATAAACTTCCTCTTATATACATCTGTATATATCCTATTGGTTTTGTTTCTCTGGAGAGCCCTGGCTAGTAGTGATTTACTTGAGTTTTACATTTATTAAATGATAGTGCCATCTCATGATTTTAAATTCTAAAAGTGAATTAAAGATATATACATTGGATCTCAGTGAAATGAGAATTCCAAACAAAAGGTCCAAGATTTAGATGATCTATACTGAAAAAATGATACATGGAACAAGAATTTTAAAAAGTGATAAATAACCCAACACTTTGTTTACACAGCACTAGAACATTTCCAATAAAAAATCAGTAAAGATAAAGAAATTGGGCTTCCCTGGTGGCGCAGTGGTTGAGAGTCCGCCTGCCGATGCAGGGGACGTGGGTTCGTGCCCCGGTCCGGGAGCATCCCACATGCCGCGGAGTGGCTGTGCCCGTGAGCCATGGCCGCTGAGCCTGCACGTCCGGAGCCTGTGCTCCGCAACGGGAGAGGCACAAAAGTGAGAGAGAGGCCCGCGTACCGCAAAAAAAAAAAAAAAAAAAAAAGATAAAGAAATTATACTATACAAAGTTTTGTAAGAACAACCGTTTAAATTTTTTAAAAAAAGTTCAAATCTACAAATGAAAATCAATTGGAGGATGGAAGCACCTGTCTGGATATTTTGGCAAGAAAAGTTGCTATCGAGGAGGACTTATGAGCAGTGAGGGGCATGGCAGAAGTGAGGAGAACAAAGCACGCCATGACCAATGAGTCACACTAACCAATAATGACACTGTTTTCTACTTTATCTTTCCCCTCATCACTGTCTAAAAATTGTCACCTGGATGAATCCGGTGGAAGGAAAAACTGTATTTGCAAGCATAGCATTATGGTACTGCATTTTTCTTTTCCATAAGGAGTTTTTTTTTTTTTTAACCAGGAGAAATTAATTCCATTCCTAGGCTTTCATTTAATTTTACAATTGACAGAATTTTTGAGCATTTTCCACTTCTTATTCTTTATCAAAATGGATTAAAAAACTGGGAAACAAGAAGTTTCATCCCACACTGAAATAACCTGAAATAATTTACTGATTTTGCTTTTTGCCGAAGCCTTTCAAAGGACCACACAATCAAATCATGGTTTAACTTAAGCCTCAGATGTTTCATATGACTATAAACCACCACACTTGTTCAACTTCTCACCTTGTAGAGCTCTGTGCTGCACAAATGCATACATAAAAATAAAAGCAAGTAATTACAACATGAATACAAATAAGGTTTGTGGTCTTATGGATAAGGTAGCTGAGATGATCTTATTTTGGAGACACCTGTTTTGCTTTTCTGAGGCTGCATGATAACTACACAAAACGTATGTCCTTGCTTCTGAAACAAATCAAAATTAGAACATCCTACAGAGATAATATGAACCAGGGTGGGAGATATATGCTTGAGTTCACTGCTATGCTTTATCAAGACAGAAAGGCAGAGTTTCTTAACACTTTTATCCTTCCTAAACTAACTGAAATGCAGGCCTAGAAACAACTAGAAATTGTTTAATTTGTAAGCAATTGGTGAGCTCTGCTTTGGCACGTATTTTTCCCTCTTAATGTCTCTTCCCCACAGAATCAAAAGAGGAGAAAGTTTAAAACCCTGAGAAGGGTAATGCAGTGAGTGGGGAAGGGCAGGCTGGCACAGTGACAATAATTTAATAATTTAAACGTGCTCTCCAAAACTGAGAACCTGACAGGCTGCCCGGGCTCCATCAGCATAGAGGCAGGTGTGAGCCAGGGAAGACAATTCTAGGAAGTTGACTGAGTCCCTTTGGGGAAATTCTGATCAAAGGAATGATCAAGGGGGGTTTCAAGGGGTCAAACTGAAGTCCTTTGTTCTTTTTATTATAGAAAAATCACCCAATTTGGACATTTTTGTTAGAATATACATTAGCAATTAAATATGTATTTGCCTAGCTGAGCAGAAACAATAATTTTCTATTAATCTTCTAAATTCAGCTTTCTGGCAGATTTAAATCAGAGGATGTCACTAAATATAAGTGTAAGTTCCATTTGAGCATCATGAGTGAGTCTCTCCAGATTGTCCCGCCCTCCCCAGGAGCTGGCACAAGGCTCGGTACAGAATATGTTCTCATGTTCAATTGATGCATTCAAATATTGCTTGATACATTCATGCAATACATTCAGAAATAAGCTTTAAAGCTGGAAGGAACTTTAGGTAAAAATAATTCGGTCTAATCCCCCACATTTTGCAAAACTGAGGGCCAGAGAAGCTCAAAAGTATACACATAAAAACTTGTGCAATATCAAACGTGCAGATAAAATAAAAGGGGAAATGTGAAGTCAGGTTTTCTCCCATCAAGATTAGTGCTCTCTCACTACCTTATACATCCCAGAGATCAGAATTTGCAAACGTCAGTTTATGTACCAAATGCCTACACCATGTTAAATCTTCTAAAATGCCCCACATTCTCAAATAAGTGATTTCCTTAACTTCTGGTCAGTGGATTCCGGCTTCAAATCACACCCTCTCCAAAATCAAGGTCAGAGGGTGAGGACCAAGAATTGCAGCTGCATACAGGGACTTTTTTTTTTTTTTTTTTTTTTTTTTGTGCGGTCCGCGGGCCTCTCACTGTTGTGGCCTCTCCCGTTGCGGAGCACAGGCTCCGGACGCACAGGCTCAGTGACCATGGCTCACGGGCCCCGCCGCTCCGCGGCATGTGGGATCTTCCCAGACCGGGGCACGAACCCGCGTCCCCTGCATCGGCAGGCGGACTCTCAACCACTGCACCACCAGGGAAGCCCGCATACAGGGACTTTTGAATCTCAGGTCCTGAGTCTGGATCTTTAACTGTCTGAGCTAATGTTGAAGTGTCAACATTAGCACATTTGAAGTAATGGAAAGAGGTTATATCTTATTATCACTAGCCTCTCTATCAGAATGCCAGGACCATTATTTTATGGTTTTAGATGATGAGTTTTGTATTTTACTGATTGATTCATTCATTCATTCATTTATTCAGCTTCTATTGTAATCTAGCGCTGGATGCAGTAGGAAAGGTAAATAAGAAAGCTAATATGAAATAAAAATTTATAATCAAGTGAGAGAAGACTTCATAATCCAGTGATGGTTCCAACGAGGTAGTATCCCTAAAGGTCAGGATTTGTAGCATGAGAGATTCATGGGAAGGTCACCAGACAGAGACGTGGATGACAAGTCAGGGCACTCAGGCACATGTAGGGAATGGAGCCCAAGAGCTCCCCCACCTCATAGGTGTGGTGAACATGACACACAAACCCTGTCCTGCTGAGGAGCAGCCCCCTGTTCACACTGGCTAGAAGAGGACTTCGGGAGGAAGGAGGAGGGATTAGCGTGGGTAGGGCAGTAGGGGCAGATGGTGCAGGGTCTCCAGTGGCACAACAAGAAGTTAGACTTTTCTTCTTTTTTAGTAGTCAATATGAAGCCACTGAATGGAGTAGCATGATCCTAGGATGCTCATCCTGGCAACCCCTTGAAAGCTGGAGTCTAGGAAGGAGTTAAGACAGGGCAGGGACAACTAGATAAAAAAAATCAGGCCAACTATTTCAGTAAGATCTGATGCTGCAAAAAGATCAGAAGTGCCTTGATGCCAAGGTTTATGTCATACTCAACAATGTACCAAATGTCTGGCATATAATAGGTGCTCCATAGATATTTTATCAAACAAATGAGCACAGAACTTTATTTCAGGTGTCCCTCTAGAAGGAGTATTTTTTTCATGAAGTCACGCAGGCTGTAAGTTTCATACCCTCTTTTGAACTATAAATTAGATTTTTAATCATTTTAAGGGAAAAAACAGGGCCAAAATGAAAGCAAAAGGTATATTAATTTCTCTAAAGAAGCATAGCTGTTAGCAACAGTCACCTAAATATGGTGCATGGGAAGAGGTGACAAATTTCCTCCAGGAAGGAAGGGGCAGTAGGTTTTACTTAGATAAGAAAGATAGTCCTACAAAGACTTAGACTCCAAAGATAGTCACCTGGGTGGTTTTGGTGACATTGAGGCTTTGCTGTCATCATGGTTAGAGGCTGAACAATCATTGCTCCTGTCAGTCTAGCCGTCAAGATGGTCTAGGAGGTCTCAGGCGCTAATTCAGGGCTGCAGGAGTGTAATCAGAGTGACTGTGGCTCATCAGCAGCTCAGGGACAGGTGTGGGATGCTCTAGCTACTGATTTTTAAACCAGAGCCTCACCAGTGCTTGGAGAGAACTAACTTAAAGGGACAGGAAAATAATACTAATAGAAGTTACTCTTTCCTGAATGCTGACCATGTCTAAGGCACTGTGCTTAACATCTTAAAGGCATTATCTCACTTACACCCCCCAAAAACCTCTATGAGGTTGGGACCATTATTATTCACAGTTTACAAATGGGGCAACTGAGGCTCACAGAAGTTAAATAATTTGCCCAAGGTCACATAGCTGGGAAGTGGCAAAACCAAAGCTTGGATCCACTCCCAGATATCTGCCCCTGAAGCCTATCCTCCTTAACCATAAATACAGACTGGACTTAGCAAATAGTAATGATGTGCTTCATTTTGGTAGCCCTTGACTTCTCACTTTGGGCCCCTGTCTTTTTTACACTGAAATCAGTAATAACCTTGTGAGGTGGGTAAAGCATGGGTCATGGTCACCTTTTGACAAATTAAGGAACTAGTGCTAGATAATATGGCATAGTCTTGAAGAGGGCTAGCAAGAGAATTGCTTGGGTTCAAGTCATAGCTGTGTTACTTCCTGGCTATATGACCCTGCAAAATGTTGCTTAGCCCCTTCTGAGCCTGAGTTTCCTTATGGTTGAGAGGATTAAATGTGACAATGCATGCACAAACCCCAAACAGCTACTACTTATTGATTGCTCAATAAATGTTAGATATTCGTAGTATTTCTCCCAAACAATTAGCTGATGGTAAGTGTAGCGTCAAATACTTTCAATTCAACTCCATCCAATCCTACTGATTTCAGCTACTGATTATTGGACATCCAGCAGGTGACAGTGTCCCAGGTACATGTATCTTGATTCCTAGGTCTGTGTAAATTAATTACACTTAACATAATCCATCTCTGAAACCCACCCTGAGTTGAGGTGAGCAGTCCATGATATCTAAGTCCAACACCTTAGATATCTCTGGGTGGCCTTTACTGTTCTCCAAATAACGCTTCTTCCTTTTTGCTGTTTCTCTCTACCACTGACCTCTTCTTAGACAATGTGGAACTTTCCACCCTCTCTCCTTCCTTTTGCCTTTGGAAACTATGACTCAGGGCACCACTGGCACTCAGAAGCCCATGGGACATTGCTTCACCCCGCTCATAGCCCCTAAAATAAGAAGCCAGTGACCCCAGTAATTTTCATATCAAGGAGTGCAGCTGTTTGAAAGCTGCGCGATGAAAAAAGCTCTAAGATGGCCATCCATGTGGGAATGTGAGTAGATTGCAACTAAGAAATGAGTCAGAGTCAGCATGGCAGTCTCCCACCTGATGTGAGGCATGAAACACAGCATTTAAAAACCATCACTGAGATCTATAGCCGGGCTCTTCAGTGGCCTCCTTCTGGCTGAAAGCCTTTCACTTGAGTGCTCTGGTTCATGCAAGCTTGTTTAAGATAGATAATTCATAAAGGGTACATAGCACCACCCTTGAATAACTTTTCACTTCCACCTGCTCAGACGCATTTGATGGACTGACTGCATGTCATAGAAAGATCACTCTTGAAGTCTGTTATTATCACACTTTATGGCCAAGGATGGGCCACTAGCTACTCATGGTTTCATTCTCGTTACTCCTTGGTTGTCCCCTTCAGATATCTGTAAAAATATGTATTCCTGGCAGGTTCTTACCACTCTGTGTGTAGATTCAAAGAGAGTTGAAGACAATGAGAGCATCTCTGAATTAACCACATTTTCCATCCACCATCATTATGTCAGGAAGCAGGAACTAACACTCACTCTCTATTGCATTAAAATAGGGAGAGGGAGATTAAAAAGGTAGAGCATAAATTCAGCACTGCTCCTAAGTACTTTTGTTTGAGTTGACATGAGCAAGAAAACGATCTCCTTGGAATCTAGGAGGGTGCCCCAGACTATTTGTCATTCCTGATGCCCAAGGATAACATAACAGTCAATTTAGAGGTGATTTATGGCACTCCTGGCAGGACTGATAAGGAGTAGCTGCACAGTAAGGGTTATTTGGGGGAGGCATTTTTAGTGCTCTAACCTGCCCCAAATATCCTTTTCTTAGCACACTTTGAGGATTTTTTTTCAGTATGACAATACGAGACCCTTTAAAACAATCTGTCAAACTAAGCTAGAAGAAAACATAACTTCCTGCCCTGAAAAACTTTATGTTCTGGGTCAGCCAACAGCCATTACTACTAATGGTTCCCTGACTGTGGTAGTTTTCCAGCTGGTCATTGTATTTCAACCTAGATACAGGCCAGACTTGTAAAAAGTAAGTGGTAGCAATACGACGGTCGTTATTAGTGATTGTGTTTTTTTTTTAACATCTTTATTGGAGTATAATTGTTTTACAACAGTGTGTTAGTTTCTGCTTTATAACAAAGTGAATCAGTTATACATATACATATGTTCCCATATCTCTTCCCTCTTGAGTCTCCCTCCCTCCCTATCCCACCTCTCTAGGTGGTCACAAAGCACCGAGCTGATCTACCTGTGCTATGCGGCTGCTTCCCACTAGCTGTCTGTTTTACATTTGGTACTGTATATATGTCCATGCCACTC
>RJWK010063733.1:0-12484 GCA_004363435.1 Platanista minor | reverse complement strand
GATGAAAGAAATTAAAGATGATACTAATAGATGGAGAGATATACCATGTTCTTGGATTGGAAGAATCAACATTGTGAAAATGACTCTACTACCCAAAGCAATCTACAGATTCAATGCAATCCCTATCAAACTACCGCTGGCATTTTTCACAGAACTAGAACAAAAAATTTCACAATTTGTATGGAAACACAAAAGACCCTGAATAGCCAACGCAATCTTGAAAACGAAAAACGGAGCTGGAGGAATCAGGCTCCCGGACTTCAGACTGTACTACAAAGCTACAGTAATCAAGACAGTATGGTACTGGCACAAAAACAGAAATATAGATCAATGGAACCGAATAGAAAGCCCAGAGATAAACCCACACACATATGGTCACCTTATCTTTGATAAAGGAGTCAGGAAAGTACGGTGGGGAAAGGCAGCCTCTCCAATAAGTAGTGCTTGGAAAACTGGACAGGTACATGTAAAAGTATGAGACTAGAACACTCCCTAACACCATACACAAAAATAAGCTCAAAATGGATTAAAGACCTAAATATAAGGCCAGAAACTATCAAACTTTTATAGGAAAACATAGGCAGAACACTCTATGACATATCGCAGCAAGATTCTTTTTGACCCATCTCCTAGAGAAATGGAAATAAAAACAAAAATAAACAAATGGGACCTAATGAAACTTCAAAGCTTTTGCACAGCAAAGGAAACCATAAAGAAGACCAAAAGACAACCCTCAGAATGGGAGAAAATATTTGCAAATGAAGCAACTGACAAAGGATTCATCTCCAGAATTTACAAGCAGTTCATGCAGCTCAATAAGAAAAAACAAACAACCCAATCCAAAAATGGGCAGAAGACCTAAATAGACATTTCTCCAAAGAAGATATACAGACTGCCAACAAACACATGAAAGAGTGCTCCACATCATTAATCATTAGAGAAATGCAAATCAAAACTACAATGAGATACCATCTCACACTGGTCAGAATGTCTATCATCAAAAAATCTAGAAACAATAAATGCTGGAGAGGATGTGGAGAAAAGGGAACACTCTTGCACTGCTGGTGGGAATGTGAATTGGTACAGCCACTATGGAGAACAGTATGGAGGTTCCTTAAAAAACTTCAAATAGAACTACCATACAACCCAGCAATCCCACTCCTGGGCATATACCCTGAGAAAACCATAATTCAAAAAGAGTCATGTACCAAAACGTTCATTGCAGCTCTATTTACAATAGCCAGGAGATGGAAACAACCTAAGTGTCCATCATCGGATGAATGGATAACAAAGATGTGGCACATATGTACAATGGAATATTACTCAGCCATAAAAAGAAACCAAATGGAGTTATTTGTAGTGAGGTAGATGGACCTAGAGTCTGTCATACAGAGTGAAGTAAGTCAGAAAGAGAAAGACAAATACCATATGCTAACACATATATATGGAATCTAAGAAAAAATGAAATGTCGTGAAGAACCTAGGGGCAAGACGGGAATAAAGACTCAGCCCTACTAGAGAATGGACTTGAGGATATGGGGCGGGTGAGGGTAAGCTGTGATAAAGTGAAAGAGTGGCATGGACATATGTACACTACGAAACGTAAAATAGATAGCTAGTGGGAAGCAGCTGCATAGCACAGGGAGATCAGCTCGGTGCTTTGTGATCACCTGGATGGGTGGGATAGGGAGGGTGTGAGAGCGGGAGATGCAAGAGGGAGGAGATATGGGAACATATGTATTTGTATAATTTATTCACTTTGTCATAAAGCAGAAACTAACACCATTGTAAAGCAATTATACTCCAATAAAGATGTAAAAAAAAAAGATCAGAACCCAAAAAAAAAAAGAAATACAATGTAAAAAATTAGAATTGGATAAGTCTGAATATATGGGAATAGTAACTTTAGAATTCAGGGATGTGGAGAAGTAAATTGGGCCAATAAAATTTTAATTTAGATATCTGTGTACTAGTTTTGGTTCCTCATTAATGTATATTAAATAATTCTGAATATGGGGTAAGTTGAAAGAAGTTTGATTGTAATACCTTTGATTTTTCTTATCAGTTTCTTCACTTTACCTTTAAAAGCTTCTGGATTATTGTACCCTATCTCTTAGGGAGTTAGGGAATGAAAGAGGTAAATAAAATGTTTGCAAAAATAATAATGACCTTAGAGATTACCAGAAAGGCTGGAACAAGAATTGTTTTTTGAACTTTCAAATTCAGTTATTTCCACAATGTGTTTCCGTTTTTGCTTATGTTTTACAGTGAATTCTGTGATACAGATAATGTTGAAAAAAGTTTGAATGAGGTATTCTTGTCCTATTAATACTATTTTCTTAGGGTTGGAACTTATAGTTTGTTATTTAAGCAGTAAAGTCCTTGCTCTAATTTGTATTTTCAGTAGCCAGAACCATTAGATCGTGATTGCCATTTAGGCATCTATTTTCCTCAATCACCCTCTGAAGTGAATAATTTCATATGCTCATTTCTCCTCCAGGTCTTCAACATCAAACCCCATTTTCCCTCTCTCCTTCCTAGATGTCATCTGTGTCACTCACCCTTGCACTTCTGCCTTCACAGCCTATATGCTGCAGTTGTAACACTGGTTTACTAATGCCTGTATTTTATTATTGGATTTACTAAATGTAACACACACCTAGCACAATAAAAACATCCTAGTTTCTTCACAGGAATTCACACATAATATATGTATATGATCAGTGTGCAAGAAAAGTTCTGAAAAACATTTGTATATCATATGGGCAGACACTGGGATATTGAAGCAGCAAACAATGAACACAATAGAAATTATGTAATTTTATAAAATATTGTTTTTATTATGGGTCCACAGTTCTGTTTTGAAACTGTGATGGTTCTGCAGTGAGTTTTTTGCTTCCAAAACTATGTTCTGGTTGTATAAGACCATCTCGAGGTCCCATCCAGAGAAATTAACTGCGGTTGATTTGGTGGAAGTTTTTCCTGGTATCCTTGGGAACCATATCCTTTTTTCACAAGATTTTTCTAATATTCCACAAAAGTAATGAATAATAATACTGATAAGGGGATTCATGTATCCTAAATCTGTACTCCAATGATCCTGAGGAGATCTGGAATGGGTGGTGGCAAGCCTGGGAGTCCCAGATCTAATGTCCACTTGCTGATGGGTGGGGCCATGTCCCAGAGGTGTCCTGAAGCTGGTGTCAGCCCATTGGTGGGTGGGACCAAATTCCAGGGCCACTGGCTGAGCAGCCCAAGGTGTCCTGAGCTGATGTCTAGAGCCAGGACCCTTGCGGTCCTGGGACAGGTGCCAGCCTGCTTTGGTGTGGGATGGGTCCTGATATGGCAGGATGAAGGGCTGTGATGGTCCTGGGGCTGGTGTCTCCTCACTGGTGGATGGTAGCTAGTGCCAGCCCGATAGGCAGAGCTGGGTCCTGGGGTCTCTGGCTGCAGGGCCCAGGGGTCCCAGAGCTTGCGTTTTGGCCTAATTGTGGGCAGGGGTGAGGCCCAGGGATTCCTGGGACTAGTTCAGGCTCATTGGTGTGTGGAGCCGGGTCCTGGGAATGTGGGCTCCATGGCCCTGAGGGTCCTGGAATTGGTGTTTCAGCTTACTGGTAGGCTGGACTGGGGTCCAGAGTATCATGGGATGGTGCCTACCCATTGATGGGTGAGGTTGATTCTGGGGCTAGTTCCAGACCAGTGGAGGGGGGCCAGGTCCTGGGGTGGACTGAACTGGGTTCCAATGTAGGTGTGGGCTTCAGGGGTCTCAAGACAGCAGACCTGCTGGTGGATGGGGCTGTGTCTTTGCCTGGGTTTTTGCTTGGCCTGAGATGTCACAGTACTGGTGCTGATAGGCTGCTGGTCAGAGCTGGGTTCCAGCACTAACAAGCTAGAAGGAGGATTCCAAAATAACACTTGCCAATACCAGTGTCACCAGCTCCCCAAAGTGGCTGCCGCCTCTGTTTATATCCCCATGGTGAGCTCCAGTTGCCTTCTGCCTCTCCAGGAGGCTCTCCAAGATCAGCAGATGGGTCTAATCCAGGCACTTTTCAAATTACTGCTTCTGCCCTAGGTCCCCAAGCTTGTTAGATTTTGTGTGTGCCTTTTAAGAGTGGAGTCTCTATTTCCCACAGCCCTCTGGCTCTCCTGAAAGTAAGCTTCTCTGGCCTTCAAAGCCAAGCGTTCTGGGGGCTGATCTTCCTGGTTCAGGACCCCCAGTCTAGGGAGGCTTATTTAGGGATTGGATCACTTATTCCTTGGGGAGAACCTCTGCAATTGTAAGTATCCTCCCATTAATAGGTTGCCCAGCTTGAAGGTACGGGTCTTGACCATGTCTCCACATCCTTAACTTTAAAATTGTTTTCTTCACAATACTTAGATTCTAAAAGTATTCCAGAGGCTAGAATTGGTGAAGATCTATTGGGTGAAAAATATATATTCACCTAATTCTCTAAGAAACCTCCTTAGGGAGAGAAAATATATCAATAAAGTGGGAAATATTTTAAAATTAAAAGCACAATGCTTTCAAGAATCTTTGATAATACATGCAAAGATATTTATACATGTATGAATGTAAAATAGTATAGAAATTGAACCAAATTATAGAAATTGATCCAAACAAGGATTTAAGGATAAACAAGAACTGAAGAGATGGAGATCATCAATGAGCCATATGGCCAAGCTTCCAGGGGTGTATCTGGTCAAACTTTCAAGGAAGAGTTAATTCTGATGCTAGTAAAATATTTCGAGATTATGAATGAAAAGACTATTTTATTTCAAGAAATACAATATGATGATAAAACTTATTGAAGAAAGCATGCTAAACAAATTTCTGAGCAGTCTCATTTATATATGAGGATACAAAAGTCCTACTTGAAATATTATCAGATAAATCTGGTTTCACATTACAGAAAAGACTAAATAAGGGAAATAGCATTACTGCTGTAAATAAGAAATTACAAACAAACAAAAAAATGGTTATGAAGAACCTAGGGGCAGGACAGGAATAAAGACGCAGATGTAGAGAATGGATTTGAGGACACGGAGAGGGGGAAGTGTAAGCTGGGACGAAGTGAGAGAGTGGCATGGACTAATATATACTACCAAATGTAAAATAGATAGCTAGTGGGAAGCAGCCACATAGCACAGGGAGATCAGCTTGGTGCTTTGTGACCACCTGGATGGCTGGGATAGGGAGTGTTGGAGGGAGGGAGATGCAAGAGGGAGGAGATATGGGGATATATGTACACATATAGCTGATTCACTTTGTTATAATGCAGAAACTAACACACTATTATAAAGCAATTATACTCCAATAAAGATGTTAAGAAAAAAAAGAAATTACAAGCATCAAATCAGGGGATCATCATTCATAAAACAATATACCATACAAACTTTTTTCAGCATGACCCCTATTGTGGAATTTATTAAAATAAATAATAAATAATATTAGAGTCCAGAATTTTAAAAGTTCATGAAATGTTACCTTTTTCAAGCTTCCTAGAAACTGAAAGTAACTAGGATAACTCATTCAGATTTATCTGATTCTATTATTTTCTGGTCTATACTTTTGTTTTATAAAATGCAATGCTTCATGACCTGCAAATATGCTTCACTAGATGATGAGAGCATCCAGTCAGAGCAACCCAAGCTCCACCCTTCACTGGCTCAGCCAATGAAGGACCTGCAGACCCTCAGCCAAAGCCGTTGGCTCAAAGCAGGAGCAGGTGACCTGAGTTGAGCAAATAAGTGCCTTCCTGGGTGTTTTCTTGGAGACTGAGGGAGGAGAATGGTGGTGTGGTATTTTTTTTTACTGTGGTTTGCTCAGGGCCCTAAATCTCAATCCCTGCTATTAGTGGGCTATTGGAGAAAAAGTATTCCTCTGGTTAGACAGGCTAGAAAAGTAACCCCACATATATTTAAGAAATGCTGAGTAAAACTACTCTAGGTGAGCAATTGTTTTTCCTATCTCATATATGTATGAGTACTCACTTACCAGCTACTGGTCTTTCACCTGCCACAATGTAGGTCTCATATGTTCTCACTAAGTTTAATACTTAACACTGCTCAGGATGGACTCAATATGTCAATGAATAGGATGATTACCAGATGCAACTGAACAATGGGAGTTATTATCCAACCCCAGCTCACCTGACAACATTCATTCTTTCCTTTAGGCCCTCTAAAATCCAATCTTGTGGTGGATTACTGTGCAAATACAGAGGTTGCTGAATCTATCATGGATGTATAGTATCTTTCTCAAGTTTGCAAATGGCAATGTTGAAAGGAGAGCAAATATGTGGGATGACAGAATCAGGATACAAAGATATCTGATCATGAGCAAATTTGAGCGTGTCAGCAACCAGGATGTTTCCTCATCATGTAATTTGGATCCAAAGGATACGGGAGGTATCATCAGGAGAAGACAGAGATATAGAGGCAGGCACACAACAGCTGATTTCAACTATTGGAGCAGGGATTAACTACGTGGTGTGGGACTCTAGTACAATCCTAGGACTATTGGATAGAAATTACATGGAGGCAGGTTTGGGCACAGTGTAAGCAGCCTGTTGCAGCAAGGGGCTGAGTAACTCTATTGGATAATTATTTCAGGCAAGAGGTAAGGTATTGGTGACCAACATGGTTACTTCCAACTCTCAAATCCTCTAGCTACTCTAATCCCTGTGATGGTGTCACCTCACTGATATTTGAGCAGAGGTGACCCCCCAACCCCCGGTTTTGCTTAGGGAAGTTTATGCTGTTGCAGAGACCATAGCTTTCACCTCCTGTAAACCCAGTGATTATTCAAGAATGTCAGCTCTTAGAAGGGAGTGGTAAGATAATACTTGAGATTGCAAATAGGTATGGACAGCATAATCCCTTTTAGTCAGAAAATATATGAATATTAATAGACCACAGTCAGGATGGTTATATACTCAAAGGTTAACGTGTAATTGGTGGGATTACAGGTGATTGGTTCTTATAAATTTCAAGTGAAAAAAGTATTGTTTTAAGGCAGTGATCTGGACTCATCTATTTATATGTATTCTTTATTATATTAGCCAGCTAGGCTTGCTATAACAAAATACTGTAGACCAGGTGGATTAAACAACAGAAATTAATTTTCTCACAGTTCTGGAGGATAGAAGTCCCAAAATCAAGATCCAGCAGGGTCACTTTCTTGTGAAAACTCTCTTCCTGTCTTGCAAGTATACACCTTCTTGTTGGGTCCTCACATGTTGGGGAGAGAGTGATGTGGTGTCTCTTCCTCTTCTTTTATGGCCACAGTACTATCAGATTATGGCCCCACCCTTATGATCTCAATTAACCTTAATTACCTAAATACACTATCTCCAGATCCAGTCACATTTGGGGTTAGGGCTTCAGCATATGAAATTTTTTGAAGGGGAGACAATTCAGTCCATAGCACTTATGCTCACCACAAACACCAAAAATACTTAGTTCGTAAGACAGTGAATTCTGTTCAGGACAAGAATGAAACCAGAGGTTCAGTACTGTAGGTCATTAGAGGTTATTAGACGTCTGAGTTTATGCTCGATAGAAGATGTGATGTGCTTAGCACAGTATGGGTTAGCAAGTTTCTCTTGCCCCCTTCCCCATCCAACCCCAACGTTGGGTGTCCCCTAACTTTAGTTGAAAAGCACTTTCCAAAAAGCAAGAAGAGTCCAGCTAAAATTCCAGCCCTTATACACCTTAGAAGATTAAATCAGACCCTGTGTTATAATTTCCTCATTTCTGAAATAAGGGAGCTAGTCCACACGACTTCTTTTCCCAAGGTTCTCTATCTCTATGATTCCAACTCTAAGGAAAAAGCACTTAGCATCCCTGTTGGGAGGCAGACATACTGAATAATATCCTGCAAACTGAGAAGGAACTTTGAGACTGAAAAATGAAGCGAGCAGCTCCATAAAGTGCAATTATGAAGTTTCCTGTGGGTAACTTACATACAGGCACGATAGATAGGGCAGACAGATAATCCAGAGGCATTCACAGTTGCACTGCACACTGCACTGCCAAAAAGGGTACAGGGGACTTTAAAGGGGCCAAAGCTAAAAGTAGAATCTGACTACCAAGAGAGAAGCACATCTGCACCACTGGAATAAGAGTTTTTTTTCCTCTCCCCAGGGGTCTCATGACCATTAAACATCGTCTCATGACCATTAACCATCTATGTCAGCAAAAGGCACTCTTCCAGTTTTCATATTAGATGAAGGCAAGGATAAAAGTTGATAGGGAACTCATCTGGCTTGGACTCACTCCTTGTAAATTAGGCTAAAGCTCAGTCACGTGGAAAGGGGAGGAGTTAGGACTGTGTGGACTAAGATGGAGCTGACAAAATGGAGTCAGTATGGTTCAGCCACACAATCCCCAAAGGCCCTCCTCTGTTCAGATTAGACAGAGGAGGGCCTTTCCAATGTGCCAAGTCTGCTGAAGCAGCTTTCCTGCACCCATTTTTTTGGCTGAAAAGTACCCTTGTGTACTTTCATTCCTTAGAAGACCACCAGGAATGAACCACAGGAGCCTATTATAAACATACTGGTTATATTTATTATTTTATTGCTCCATTACAAATGAAAATAAACTGTGAGAAGATGCAAAAGCATGCAACTTCATGAAGATTATAAAACAATAGAGGGAACCATTGCAGAAAGTTAAAAGTGGCTTATCTGGTATGGGGTGCAAAGACTACAAGCACAAAGGTCATCAACGGTTAGATTATTGACAGCATCTGCCAGCTGGAATTTACACACCAATGGAAGTTTTAAAATGAATGTCAGGGAACGTAGGCTACTCCTGACCTCTTAGCCAGGGATTGTGAGAAGACATCAGAAGATGCCTAAAATCTCTACAAAGTTTTACCAAAAACAAGACACTCAAGCAATGTTGAAATTTGCTCTTGCAAGGAGATCCCCATTTTACGATGTTTGACCACACTCTTTCTCCTGCTGGATAGCTGGGGAAAAAATAAACACAAAAAAATCATTAAGAGGGTATTTACCTAAGATTAAGTTCAGTTTCTTCCAAAAGAACTCTTTGCCAAGTCATTGGAAGCTGCCATACCTTCTTTAAATTTAGAATGCCAAGGCACTACACACAAATCCTCAGTGAGGTATGTGTGTGTGCAAATTAATGAGCTGAACATTTGTTAGACTCAACTGTGTGTTTCTTTTTCCCCATTTGAGAGGTAGATTTATGCTGTTGCCATTTTTACCATAGATCACCCTGAGACTGGGGGGCAAGTGAAGCACTTTCTTCAGATTTATCTATCAATATACAATTAGGAAGTTATGTCATTTCAGACAATTTTGACTAACTTTGGAACTTTCAAATAATGCTACATGACAAAACGTTTCCCTTGGCTTGGGGTTTCTCCTGCAGGCTGTAAGTGGGGAGGGCAAAACTGATCCCTTGATCCCTGGGAGACTTGAGTATACCCTATATCTAAACTGATTAGCTCACCTCATCTTGTCATCAGGTAGAGAAGGCCAAAACCACAGTTTTCATGGCTCATTTGGAATGAGATCAAAGACTCAAATAGCTAGATGCAAAAAAATGCCAAATAACAAAAATCGGACAAAACTAAGATGTTTCTAATGCTATGTCCAATATTCCATGATTGGTTTCAATGTGAGTTTTAGTAGTTTTCCACCCAAAACCAGCTTTTTAAAATTCCCCCATTACTACTGGGGCCTATTTTGTGAGAACTACTTATATAAGCAAAGTAAAAAAGGCAATTATTTTATATTTTTAGTGTTATACATTAAATAATTCGTACTCTGGTTATTGCTTCCTTTGTGGTAAAATTTACCAGAAGAGTTTATTTACTGAACCTATTAATTTTCACCATTGTTTGTCTCAGAAAGTCCCCATGACTTACTTTCCTTTGAGGGAAGAGTGTTTTTTTCTTTAGTGTTAGTTTTCTTCAGTTTTGACTTGTCAAACTTCTCCACTTCAGACAAGTCTGGCTTATCACTCATCTTGACTAAAAGACCGAATAAAAAAACATAAAAAAAACTTATGTGGTAGAACTATTATCACACTAAGGAGTAACAGCCAAAATTCTCACATTTAATATCAATGTGTGTTTTACCTGCTGATTTTCAACAGGAAAACAGCAACAGATCTTAGAAAAGTCATATTTTTATTAGAATACTTTTTATTACCCCACATCATTACCCCATTTCTGATAGACAGTAAATGCCATTGGATCAGGATGCATTAGAAACCAAGATGTTCTAGAAACCGGGAGCCAATATGTCTGACTTTTAAAATCACAACAAACGTAAAATGGAGGTGATAGAAACACATGAGCAGATAGGGACAGAAGAAAAAATAAGGACTGGGTTTAACCAGCTAATGAATTTGTAAGGAGATAGCACTATTTGAGCACGTTCACTTTGTATTCAATTACTATGAGAGGGGGGCATTTTTCTTGGGGGTTAGGGAGCAGCCCACAAAAAGGGGTAGCACAAATTGGACTAGTTTCTTTCCATTTCATCTGCCCAAAGACAGTAGATTAAGGGGCTACAATAAGAGGAGGGATTAAATCCAGTCATAACTAATTACATGTCTCACAATAACTCCTTATGGCACTGGTTTGTAAACGCTGTAAGACGGCACAGCTAATTATGATCAAACCAAGAACTTCAGCAGAATGGGATAAACTAGAGTTCATTTTTATTTCACCATATTTTCCCCTCAAGAGGAGAGGGTAGTAGATGAGGCTAGGAGATGAGGTGCCATGTGATCATTCTGGGTTTGTCCAGAAGAGGCAATAGGAGAAATCTGAGCCCGGAAAGCAGAGCTCTCCTGAGCGTGCCTGGCCCCACCCTGGTGGGGTAAGACACGTCTAGTGCCCAGACTAGCATCGAGAGGCCCCCAAGCAGACAGACGTCCCCAGAATGCCTCCCTTCCGTCGAGGTCACCCTAAGACCATCCTCTGACAAGCGATCAGCCGCCAATCTCCAGAGGGGGGAAACAGGGACTTCAAATAATAATAACAGGGCTGGGTGCATAGACCAGTTTGTTAGCAGCAATCTGCTTACATTTCAAAAAATATCATCACTGTCGGGAGCCCAGTCCAACCTAACAGCCACGGGAGGGGAGAGAGAGAAGGGCCAGCCCCAGAGGGTCCATTCTGAGCCCCACCCTCCTCATCCCCTCAGCCTGGGACTTGCAGCCACAGCGGACTGGCCGCTCTGGGGCCCCCTCGGACCTTCCAGGGACAGACCCAGGGAGGATTCCGCATTGCGCGCAGAAGGCGGCGCTGCGAAAACAAAGGCTCGGACTCGCCAGGAGGCGCAGATACGAATCGCCCGTCCAAACCCCCGCCCCTCCAATTCCAGCAGGCCCGATACGCCAGCCCCGTGGCCACCACACCCTCCTGTCCCCACAGTCCTCTGGCTCTGGCGGGGCCGCACGTCCTCACCCGAAGGCTTGAAGACCAGTGAAAAGTAGACCGCTGAACTGAGACCGCTTGGTACACAGGACGAGGTTAGCCTTCCCATGCGGACCCCCCCGCAGTTATAAGCTGCGTGACAGGCTCCGCCCCCAGACCCTGCCCCAGTCCTTTCCGATTGACCAAGGGATCCTAGACCCGCCTCCTCGCCCCTCCCACCTATTTAGACTTGCTGACCTCAGTCTACTGTCTCCTCTCTACTCAGGACCTCACACTTGCAACTGGGTGTTGATAACGTCATACCAGATCCGCCTATCCAGACCCCATCCAAGGCCACTGATTCCCCAAGGGATCAGTGGCTGGCCTACCTGCCCTGCCTCTCCCACTACTTTTGTCCTGAGGGTCCACTTTCCTTCCTCCCAAGTATACTCATTCCTCCACGATAATGGGGGCCTCTACAATAAGCTGACACATTTTACCCAGTTAGCTTTGAACGTCCAAAACTCTGAGATCCAAGCTGAAGGAGCCGTAATCAGGTACTCTTGGCTTTTTATATTCAAAGGACCCTAAGTATGCGGTGACAACGAGTGATGCTCAATGTCTGTTCTGATCCTTGGCCAGGTGTTGGAGGAGGGGTGCTCATGGAAAGGGTGGGTAGTTCAGGATCATTCACTCCCACAACTGGGCATTTCTGTGACAGTGGTACGCTCCTATGTAAAAGTCACATTTTCTAATTTTTCAGCCACTGAACATGGTAGCAGTGTAATCAGAGGAGAATCTGCTGAAGCTATTAATCTTTATATCTCTAATCCCGAGCACCTTGCTTGGTCTACAGTAGACACTTAGATAAATACCTGTCTTTAGACTGAAGTAATAAATCCAGGATAGAGCAGAATTTTTGGACAGCAGCACCACCCAGTGTCTATGTTGGGAGACAGAAAGGAGACTCCAGTAGTTCCTTGAAAGAACTAAATATTCAAGGTCATTTTCTGGATACTCACTCAGAACCTTAGAGCATGAAGGTAAAATGGAGATAGGACTATGTCTTTAGCTTGCACGCCATAT
>RJWK010063732.1:0-12485 GCA_004363435.1 Platanista minor | reverse complement strand
AACTCTCTCAGCTTTTGCTTGTCTGTAAAGGTTTTAATTTCTCCATCAAATCTGAATGAGAGCCTTGCTGGGTAGAGTAATCTTGGTTGCAGGTTTTTCTCCTTCATCACATTAAATATGTCCTGCCAGTCCCTTCTGGCTTGAAGAGTTTCTGCTGAAAGGTCAGATGTTAACCTTATGGGGATTCCCTTGTGTGTTACACATCTTCTTTATTCATTCATCTGTCGATGGACACTTAGGTTGCTTCCATGTCCTGGCTATTGTAAATAGAGCTGCAGTGAACATTGTGGTACATGACTCTTTTTGAATTATGGTTTTCTCAGGGGATATGTCCAGTAGTGGGATTGCTGGGTTGTATGGTAGTCCTATTTTTAAGTTTTTTAAGGAACCTCCATACAGCTTTTCATTTCTAATTCTATTGATTTGAGTCTTCTCCCCTTTTTTCTTGATGAGTCTGGCTAATGGTTTATCAATTTTGTTTATCTTCTCAAAGAACCAGCTTTTAGTTGTATTGATCTTTGCTATCGTTTCCTTCATTTCTTTTTCATTTATTTCTGATCTGATCTTTATGATTTCTTTCCTTCTCCTAACTTTGGGGGTTTTTTGTTCTTCTTTCTCTAATTGCTTTGAGTGTAAGGTTAGGCTGTTTGAGATGTTTCTTGTTTCTTGAGGTAGGATTGTATTGCTATAAACTTCCCCCGTAGTACTGCTTTTGTTGCATCCCATAGGTTTTGGGTCATCGTGTAGAAAAGCAGATTTTTAAAAAACATAATAATTCATTTTATTTTTTTAAATCAAGTAAAAATTTGATAACTGATTAGTGAGTAGTTGTGCATTGGAGAGAGGGAAGACTTACAGGTAAAATGCACCAAGTTCTTCTACTTACCCTTTTAACAAAAATTTAATTTTCTGAATAGGTAATACTTTCTCACATAGTTCAAAAAATATAAAAGGTTACACATTAAAAAGACTCCTTCCCACCCCATCTGCCAGCTCCAGTTCTGAGGTCTCCCACTCTAAGCAGGTCTTAACTTTTGCTATGAATGTTTTAGGTGTCCTTTTGGAGTTTCTATATAAAGCATACACAAGAAAGCATCAATGCACATTCTTAATTTGCCCCTTTTGAAAAAACGTAGCAGGCTACATAATTATGTATCTTTTTTTCACTTTGCATATTCTAGATAGCTTTTTATATCAAGACATAGAGTGCTTCTCAATTTTTTTATCTTTAAAATTTACGCTTTAATAGCACCATGGTATTCCTTTATTAGTGATTTACAACATTGATAGTAACCTCAAATCAACTAGTTAGATAGCTTAAATAACATGCAGTATGCCTGACTCTGTGCCAGGGACATTTATATAAGATAATTAAAAATGATCCTCATTCTGCATACTAAGAGTTTGTACATTAAGAATCTAAGGGTCAGAGATTCCATAATTTTCCAAATGAAAAATAGTGTGTAATTCTTGAAGCCAGTTGTCTGAAACCCATGACCTCTGTTTTCAAGGCCATTATTAATTGGCAGTCTGCTTAGAAATGTGAATTGAACAAGCCATTCTCTTCAGCAGTTGCTTCGTATGATTATCTTCATTATTGACTTCCCGTGTTGTTGGACTGACTGGTTAGTTCAAGCTGTCAGACTTGTTCCACATATACTTTCTCCCTCAGTGAGGGGCTGGGGAGACTTAGACACAGGGAGAGTTTGGCAAGACTTGAGTCCCTAAAGCTAAAGAGTAATAGATTCTCATCACTCACTGTCCAGAGAGGAGAATGTCAGTTTTACCTCCCTCTCAAGGAGAAAGCTTGTTTATGGTGACGGTTCGACTGATTTTTATGTTTCCATGGTTTACTGTGAAAGAATACATGGGACCAGTGCCATGGGGAGAACGGAGAACAAGCAAGGTGGTAAAAGCACTTAAGCTGTGGCAGTTTTGTCCCCAGACAACTTTCTGACCAGGGCCTAGAAAGAAATAACACTTGGGCTGACCACTCAGCAGCAGTTCTGCTTGGAAAGCCAGCTTGTTTGGGGGGGGTACTATTCCAGATCTTGATAATTCGAGTAACCTACTGGATAGGGGGCCAGGAGTTTTTCATGACGGAATTGTCAAGCTATCAACAAAGTATATCACATTTTGTTCTATGCACAGTCCCTTCTTGCTCGACCTCCTTTAAGTTACATTTCTTCTGATGCCATATAAAATGGAGGAGCAGGAAGTAAGGATAATTAGCATTGGGGTTTACCTCCTTATATTTATCTTTAAAATCTGACAACCCATTCATGCGCTGGATATCTCTCTCTGGCTCTTTCAGGTTATTCAACACAGTTCTTGTTTTCTCCATTTAAATAAAAATAAGTTAGATACTACTAACATACCACAGTCAGCCACCAATATGCAGAATTAGGGAGGGAGGATGCATTTCAGAAATAGAGCCATTGAATTAAGAGGAGAGAATGGTCTGATTCTTAGTAGAAAGTGGCCAAGGAATAGCAAAGTCTAATATATTTCTGCCCCTTAGATTTGAGGTACCTATCCTGCAGAGCCTATGTCTTGACTCATTTTCCACCACGAAGATTGACATTGCAGGCCTCATAATAGCTGGGGTCCATAGGCCCCTGAGTAGAAGACAGCTCCTGGCACATAATCTCACCACTAACCCTTCTTCTTCAGGCAGCATGCCTTCCTGTGCACATATATTTGAGGATAAGCACTTATGGCACTGAAGTCCTGTACTTAGGGCCATTGAACCCTCACATCTGTCTTTGGGGATTACTTTAATAATGATCCTAAAAGTAAAAATCATAGGATCATGAGAGTGAAAGATGAGTGCCATACATTTCACCTGTACCCCGACTTTTATCTAGCATCTGTGGAAGGAACTTTTTTTCTGTAACGGCATTCATCATTCTAACTTGCTTTTTGGTCACTCTTTTCTTTTTCTCTTTTAAGACTAAATTTAGCTTTTCTAGAATCCAGACAATATACTAAAAATAAGTAAAACCAAAAAAATCAAACGGCAATAGAGATGCCAATAATAGTTAAATGCATCATTTTCTGAAGTGCTTTCTATGGAATATAAGTCCCAATAAGATACTGAATTTAAAAAACATTATTTCAGTGTTTTCTGAACTTAGAGATTTCTTTTTCTTTGTCACCTATTAAAATCCCATGGAGTGTTCCCTTTTCTCCACACCCTCTCCAGCATTTACTGTTTCTACATTTTTTGATGATGGCCATTCTGACCGGTGTGAGATGGTATCTCATTGTAATTTTGATTTGCATTTCTCTAATGATTAATGATGTTGAGCATTCTTTCATGTGTTCGTTGGCAATCTGTATATCTTCTTTGGAGAAATGTCTGTTTAGGTCTTCTGCCCATTTTTGGATTGGGTTGTTTGTTTTTTTGTTATTGAGCTGCATGAGCTGCTTGTAAATTTTGGAGATTAATCCTCTGTCAGTTGCTTCATTTGCAAATCTTTTCTCCCATTCTGAGGGTTGTCTTTTGGTCTTGTCTGTGGTTTCCTTTGCTGTGCAAAACCTTTGAAGTTTCATTAGGTCCCATTTGTTTATTTTTGTTTTTATTTCCATTTCTCTAGGAGGTGGGTCAAAAAGGATCTTGCTGCGATTTATGTCATAGAGTGTTCTGCCTATGTTTTCCTCTAGGAGTTTGATAGTTTCTGGCCTTACATTTAGGTCTTTAATCCATTTTGAGCTTATTTTTGTGTATGGTGTTAGGAAGTGTTCTAATCTCATACTTTTACATGTAGCTGTCCAGTTTTCCCAGCACCACTTATTGAAGAGGCTGTCTTTTCTCCAGCGTATATTCTTGCCTCCTTTATCAAAGAAAAGGTGACCATATGTGCGTGGGTTTATCTCTGGGCTTTCTATCCTGTTCCATTGATCTATAGTTCTGTTTTTGTGCCAGTACCATACTGTCTTGATTACTGTAGCTTTGTAAACGAAATTGAGTTATTTGTAGTGAGGTGGATGGACCTAGAGTCTGTCATACGGAGTGAAGTAAGTCAGAAAGAGAAAGACAAATACGGTATGCTAACACATATATATGGAATCTAAGAAAAAACGTCATGAAGAACCTAGGGGTAAGACGGGAATAAAGACACAGACCTACTAGAGAATGGACTTGAGGATATGGGGAGGGGGAAGGGTAATCTGTGACAAAGTGAGAGAGTGGCATGGACATACACACACTACCAAACATAAAATAGCTAGCTAGTGGGAAGCAGCCGCACAGCACAGGGAGATCAGCTCGGTGCTTTGTGACCACCTAGAGGGGTGGGATAGGGCGGGTGGGAGGGAGGGAGACGCAAGACGGAAGAGATATGGGAACATATGTATATGTATAACTGATTCATTTTGTTTTGTTATAAAGCAGAAACTAACACACCATTGTAAAGCAATTATACTCCAATAAAGATGTTAAACAACAAAAAAATATGGGCCAGAATGGTTCTCAACTGGGATGGGGGTGTAAGGTAGCATGAGAATAACTAGAAAGCTTAAAAAATACACCTGCTTGAGTCATTTTCTTTTCCTTCGGGATTCTCAGAGGGGATCTGGAAGGCAGAGCCAGACAGGACACTTGGGCAACTATACTATGTGCTATTTCTACCATTTCCTTCCCACTACCTGCTGAGTGAGAACCACTGGACTAGAATGAAAAGGAGGTGGTTTGTGGTAAATACGTAGAAAACTTAATGCAGGACACCCATCAGGGAGGAAAACGAAGGCAAGCAGAGGAGTTTGGTCATTTTGGCAGGAGAGGTAGATAGGTTGGGATAGGTAGGTAGGTAGATGATTAATAGATAAGTAGGAAGCTATTTAAAATTTTATGTACTTTGTGACATGTTAAAAATGGTGCTTAGGGATGAGTCAAAGAGCAGCAGGGTAATAGAATACATTAGTAAACAAGAGGTTATGAAATTTTTTGGTTGGAAGGAACTTTTAAACTCCAACTCACTCGTTGTATAGGTAGGAAATTGAGAATTCAGAGAGGTTAACTGTTTAATCCAAAATATTTAGTTTATGTCAAATTTAGCCAGTAAGCTAGCATATAATCCAAGTATGTAGTGATGAAGAACTGGACAAGGCTGTTGTCTGTGGATATAAAAGATCTTGAAAGTCAGATAAAATACATGTTTCAGAAGAAAAATCAATAGCTCTTGGGTCACCCGTTGGTTTTTTAAGAATGAAGAAGTAATTAAAGAACAGGGTCCTTACCATTTAAACATTGAGGACTCCTTCCGTGAGCTTTAAAGACGTATTTCTAAACTTGGACCTATCCTTTAAGAAACTTTCCTAGAAGAAAATTGGCATGTGCTTCATACAGTGTCTTATAAATGACTTACCTTTTCAAAATTACTGTTGCATTTTAGTATTGTAATCCCTTAGAGGCTTCAAAACTTTTTTTTTTTTTTTTTTTTTTTTTTGGCCTGCTAAAAACATTGATGTGTTTTCATTCTTGTTCGAGAAAGGAACAATAATTAATTTCATGTTTTCCAGGTTACTAAGCAAGACAAGAACCTCATAAAGCCTCTTTATGACAGATACAGAATTATCAAGCAAATCTTGTCCACGCCTTCCCTTATTCCAACAATTGTAAGTCGGGATGTTTGCATTAACTAGACATCTGCCCTTGTGCTTTGTATTGATGTTTGGTTAGGGAGGCAGCACCATGAGAGTTATAAAGGAGCCTTCTTTGCAGGATATGCTGCTAACAAGGCCAGTTGTTATTTCACAAAGTAGAAACATGGTCTCCCTCAACTCCAATACTATACTTAACAGTGGCTGATAATTAAAACTATTGT
This sequence comes from Platanista minor, assembly GCA_004363435.1. NCBI lineage: Eukaryota > Metazoa > Chordata > Mammalia > Artiodactyla > Platanistidae > Platanista > Platanista minor. The sequence goes on along the minus strand of RJWK010063732.1, from coordinate 6,657 downwards.
GAAACAGGAATAGATAGCAATTCTATTTTTGAAGCCAGTTATTACACTTGCTTTCATTGCTTGGGTGAGGAGAACAACTGATGGATTTTAGTTTGGCATTACCTAATTTACAACAACAAAGCTAGGCAGAACAGAGCTGTTCTAGTCTGTGTGTTGTTAATTCTTCTCCTATAATAAGAAAATTGATAGTTCCTTGATACAATGCGGCATTTGTTTTTGGTACCATTTGACCATCTCTGTGCAAGATATAAGTAGATTTATTTCAGTAGAAAATATGAATACTGAAACTGAGTTAGACTACTTTTAATAAAGAATGATTTATGGGAATACAGAACTTGAAAAGCACCACACATCCTACTCCATCAATATTAGAACAGTCACTTGCTCAAGATATCAATATTAAAAGAAATATTAACAAATTCAAATTTTAGTATACTTCAGTACATTTATATTTCCACAACTCTAAAGACAAAGACAATAGTGATTCATACTCTTTGAAATTTTCCAATTAAGGAAGCATAATTTAAAATGGGGTATGATTTTCAGATTTCCTTGCAAGAAAATCTTTTGGTTGTGATAAGCATTACCTGAACAGGTTAAGCAGTGACTCCATTTTGTTTTGGCCTTCATAGAGCTCTTCCCTGAATTTGTCAATTATCTGAGTATTCTCTGTATCTGAAAGTGGCCCACACCAGGACATGATTTGGGGTATTTCTGGATGACAAAAGAAGTCTATGGTCCATCTCATCCTAACCCATATAACTGTTAAGAAGCTGGGGCCCAGAAGGCCTGGGTGAAAGGGAAGAATTACTAGGCAGTGCAGCCCAGGTTGGAACATATCCTAGACATCTGTGCCTGCTTTGGCCCAGCAGAGAGATCTGAGCTTGGTGAGCATTTTAGCCCAGGATGGGTGCTTCTTTGCTCATTAACTTCTGTGAGTCTTTTGATGCAACTGAGCAAGAGTTCCTCTTGGTTGCTTTCTTCTTGGTTTTCAGTAGGCACAGGGATCATCTACTGTTTTCATTGTGTTTATTTATGGTTCCCCTTCCTGGTTTTGCTTCCTCAAGAGGGACTTAGCATTCTGTCACTTTATTTAATTCTTCCTATGATAAGCAGGAGGAAGAAGACTCTGATGAAGACTGTCCACAGGGAAGCCAACAACCTTCTTTGCCAAACCCAGCATCCAACCTTCCTATTGGCGACCACCTCACCTACTGTAATGAGACTGAGCCTGTTAGGCTCCTGCTATCAGATGAAAAGAAAGACATCAAACAAGCAGCTCTCTCCATGTCCAATTTACATGAGGCCACCATGTGAGTGTGAATCCTAAGTGTGGAGTCTCCTTTTAATTCCTTCTGGTCTGGGGGACGTTATATGTCCGTACACACAAAATTCAGAAGAGCTATTACACGCTCTAAAAAATGCTATCCAGCAGAAAGCATAATCTGGTTATCCTTTTAACAGGAAAATTGAGAAGACAAAGCCATGAGGAACCAAGGCTCCCAGTAAGGTCCCAAGGATGTCATAAATGCTAATGGTCCACTTGCTACACTTGCATATCTTTTCAGCAGGGTCTGGCACCTATCTAATGCTTGGCAGTGTGTAAAGCAGAGTTGACCTTTGAAAATGCTGGACCAAAAGGAATTGGGATCCTGTGTTGGGTCAGCAGTTGTCAGGGCCTTTATCCTAGTCTATTCTATTTAGATAAAATGGTTTCTCTAGACTGGGACTTAAGTAAATGAGCTGACCTTTTTCTCCTAATGGCCACTCAGTCAGGAGCCATTTGGATTTTCATTAGTATTGTCATTATGGCTATATTATCATTATTCAGTAGCTGGCACTCCTCTTGATCATTTGGCCTTCTTTGGTTTGTATATTACAGGCCAGATCATGAGATTTTCTTTAACGTGTATAATAGTGTGGTGAGTATATGTCCCAAGATAGGGATGGAATCCCCATAAATATGAGGCAAGACCAAGCACTAAGTTGCAAGCTGAGATTTTAGTGTGCTTTTATCAGTTGGTACCCCAATTTCAGCTCAGAGAAGAGTGACCTGTTTGGAAGCAGAACATCAATCCTTCCTTCTTCCCTCCCCTTCCTCCTCTTTCCCTCCCTCCCTGGCTCCCTCTCTCCTTTTCTTCTTCCCTCCTTTTCTTCTCTTTCTTTCTTGGTTGGTTGGTTGGTTGGCTGGCTGGCTGTTCTAAAGCAGCTGTTCTTAACTTCTTGGGGGGTGTTGGACTTTTTTGAAAGCAATGGAATCTTTTACTTTTTAGAAAATGCCCATATATAATTTCAGGGAGTTCACAAACTTTCTGGAACCAGACACAAGTTCCCCAGATAAAAATTCCTGCTCTGAAGTATCTGACTTTTCTTTCTTGTCTTAGAATGAAGTGAGTAGAATCTGTGACATAATTATAGCTTTCTCTGGGTCTTTGTTTCATTCCCAAGGGTTTTGCCATTCCCCCTGTACTCTAGATTAAGGGTAGAATTTTCTTTCAAATCTCTCCCTTTTGTGCCTCTTATGTTTAGTCTATCACCAAATACTGATGAGTATTCCTCCAAAATGTCTGTCTCTCCCTCATGTATTCATGTGGCCTTTACCCGCACCCCTTATTATAATGGACTCAGTCGGCTTGCCTCCTGTCTGCCCTTTCCATTTTCCTAGGGCATTATTTTCATCAAGTAATGTCCTCAGTGATTTGCTCCCCTATGGTCACGCTCTACATGTGTCATATTTATTCAAAAGACACACTTTTAGGCAGAACACTTCTGTATCATAACATGCTTTTGCTAAATCGGTAACTCTGCTCATTATGAGCTCTCAGTTATGCCAGAGCATATATATTTTACCTGATACAGGCCTGTACTTCTTGACCATCTCCGAGAAACTAGGGCTGACAAGAAGAGACTTCGGAAAGCCTTAAGAGAATTTGAGGAACAGTTTTTTAAACAAACAGGAAGGTAAGTGTGGGCAGACATATTTTTTAAGCTAATATTTCCTAGAGAACTGCTGTTAAGAGTGAGCTGTAATTTTTTCAGGAACAGTGACTTTATACAAGACATAAATAATTTCCAAAGTGACTTACACCCAGGATTTGTCTAATGCAACATTTGGGTAGTACCATTATTGGGTACGTTTTATGGGAGGCTGTAGCTATCAAGTATGAGACAGCAAAGCTTTAAAAAATAAAAGCTGAACTCCGCAAATCCCTAACTTTGCATAATAAATCTCATTACAGTTGAATGTACCTAAACCTTGAAAAAAAAAACTATAATATTTAATTTTTCAGCCCATATAACTTCTTTGTTCTTGGTTACTTAGTTCTACAGGTTACTCCCTACTTTATTAAATAATTCTTCATTTGCTTTAAATATATTCTTTAAGGTTCAGGATCTGCCCTTAATTATTTTATCTCAGGATTTGGTCAAGAGTTCATTCCTATTCTTTCTATCCCTTAAATAAATGTTTAGCTATAGCCTCTCTTTTTCTGTCAACCCAGTCTCACTATGCACTCCATTAGTTTCTTCTAAATTTTGGTGTACTGTGAACAAAATTATATATATGCATAGATATAAAATCATGAGAAAAGGATTATTCATCTACTTCTGGAAGAGACAGAGACAAGCCAATCAGCTATCCTGAGACTGTTTCCACAGTTTGTAAGAGGAAATAATTAGAGTTCCTGGGATACTTTGGGAAGCTGTAGTTGTCGTGTGGGACGTCAGTCTTTAAAAAAATTTTGAAGGGTGTAACTTTGCCAAAGTCACGGAGTTATTAGGGTGGCAGAGGTGGGGAGTCTGTGATACACTGGCTCCTCAGTATTCTTCTCCAACTAGGTATCTGCCTTTCTTGAATTGCTTTGATTTCAGCAGCCTGAGGGCTGCCCTGATGGAGAAGAGACTGTTTTATTCTAAAAGCATCCTGAAAGTTTGGTCTACTCACCTCTTAGTCAGTAACTTTCTATTTCAGTCCTCCAGGGCTGTTCGCTAGGACTGGACCTCTCAAACTTTTTGCATTTAGCAAGTTACAGATGTAACCCACCTAGTTTTCTAGTGGAATCTTCAAGTTGACTGTTATAAGTCCAAGTTACTTACCTTTCTGCTGATGCTATCTAGTGAGAAATGTTACACGGTTGTTAAATTTAGAATATAAAACATAATTTCTTGTTTTCTTTTTCCATTTCCATTTTTTCCTTTACAAAATTTCCAGACAACTTTTACATTTTTTTTTTAACCTGTCTGAACCCAGAAATTTAAAGAGTTTGAGAACTTCCCAGTGTGTTACCTAGTCCTGCCAAATGGGTCTGCAATGGTACTTGGCATGCCTTTGACCTACAGGGAAGTTAGTTATGTTATGTGTATAGTATTCTAATGGACCAGTGAGTCCTAAACTCACTTCAGATATGCCTAATACTTGATTGAGGTTATATGCCCCCTTGTGGTAATACACAAACTCAATGCAGAAGTAGTGCTATATTACAAGTAAAATCAAATAGTTGAATGGCTAGGAAATATGGATCTTGTTTTCCTAAAACATTTCATTGGGAAGGGTTAACTGTACATAGCTAAAATCACCAGGCAAATGGATTACTAAAAATTTTAAGGTACTGTAAGTGTTCTTGGTAATATTCACCATGTGAGAAGCATAATTATCTAGATATTGCATTAACAGTTATAAGCCAGGAACTGTGCTAAACACTTTAGTATGTTTTATATAATGAGAAAACTGCTTAAGGAAATACTTAGCAGAAATTTTCACTCTGGCCAATGAACTCTTGTTTATTAGCCAAAATGGAGTATGCAGGACCAGGGACAATTGCATAATGGCTTACAGTATTTCCCTATAAATTAGAACATTTCTTCACTTAGATATGTCTCCACAAAAATTAAGGTGGCATTTAGACACCCAGTTATGATAAGTTGGGCTCAGAATATTGAAGGGAGGCAAAGCAATTATGTTAAATAATTGAGACAGCATTTAAGAGGAACCCTGTCTAAAGATTTGTGTGCTGTTCTGAGTTCTGAACTAGAAATTTCAGGGCAGTGTATGTAGTGTTAAAACATAAGTAGGTAACTACATTCGTAGGGAATCTTTATAGATTAGCTGGTTCTTTTATTTGGAAGTAATATAAATGCATCTTTATCAGTACTGGGAAAAGAGAAGGGGCATAGGTAAAATATTAAGTGTTTTCAGCCATACTAATATTGGAGAGCATCTGTATTTATATTTAGTGGCAATTGTGGTGACTTCACCTGTGTACCCACCCCTTGTATTTCAAAGTCATGGGTGGAAATACTTTAAAAGCAGTTGGCCATCTTTATTAACAAAGGAGGAAAGACCCTTCTGAGATCCTGAAGTAACTACTTTCCTTTAGAAAACATATCCTGGCAATGTATTTTTCTGGGAAGGCAGTGGTTTTAACTCCAGATGCTATCCAATTATTCTTCAAAATAAGTGTCAAAAACATCTGGTAGTTAGAAGGCATATGTATAAAGATATGTGCATCATCATATGCCTAGTCTTAGTACAATTAGTGTGCAAAGAGAACCACTGAAATTTAGATTCAAATTCCTTAAAAAAACTCACTGATTCTACTACACATTAGCAGAGTTAGGTATTATAATTACAGGAAAACTTAGAAATATTTCATGTTTGTAAGGTTAACTACTTAGTTTCTTCTCCTATTACCATAACTTTATAAGTTATTTCTGTTAATATAATTTCTGTTGTATCTTTAGGTTGATATTTTAAAATACGGCTATCACTGTAAGGGCTGAACATTCTACACAGGCGTGGATCATGGGAGAATGACTAGATAAGAATGCCTTGAGGGTTCTGGTTTTTATTTCCCTCGGAACTTTTCACCTGCCCCAACGTTATATGTTTATGCACTGGATATATTTGCAAAACACTTAAAAATTTAACTTCTCAGAGTACTGTTATATTGAAACCTAGTAACATGTGGAAGAGGGAGTGAATGAAGGTAAAAGGGAAGGGGAAAAAAGACATGATGAAAAAATCAAGTGGAAACTGCTACCCTGTACTTTTCTCATTTAAGAGTTAGAAAAGGATTTTTAATGACTTGGTTCATTATTAACTAATGGACGATATTTTCTTTTTTGCAGAAGTCCACAAAAGGAAGATAGGATACCAATGGCAGATGAGTACTACGAATACAAGCATATAAAAGCCAAACTGAGACTATTAGAGGTCCTCATCAGCAAGCAAGATGTGGCCAAAACTATTTGAGGTTCAGGAAATGTTTGTGATCACTTTGACCCAAGATAAGTCAAGTTTATTTTCCTCTGCCGTTCTTGCTAAGTAGTTATGACAAGTGAAAATTGAAGCACTTTAGTGTATTAGCTGTTTTTAAGAATGGATGGCAAGTGTCATTATAAATGAGTAGAAGGGATTAAAAAGGGAGGAGATACAACAAGGAACAGTATAACTGGAAAATAAAATTCAGCCTTCTCCATGCCAGGGAGAAAATGCAGAGTCAATATAATTATTTCAGAAAACATCTATTTTATCAAATCTAAATAACACAGAGCATCCACCTGTTAAATGGGCTACTGGTTAAGAAAGTCTACTTCGTGTCCAAAGATTGCTTATATTGACATATGGAAAAGAGCATAATTTTAAAAAATCAGTAAGAG